>JASDQU010101266.1:311514-336895 GCA_032191745.1 Picea mariana | reverse complement strand
ACCTCCTCCTAGCGTTGACTTGGGATGGCTAATGGTTGTAAAAGACTTGGGGTCTTAATTGTTTCAACCTTATTTTGTTGGCAAACCAAACATTCTGCCACAAACCTTTGAACATCAATTTTAAGGCCATCCCAAAAAAACTCCTTCTTGACTCTATGGTAGGTTTTCAAAAATCCCGAGTGCCCTCCTACTGGAGAGGTGTGCAATTCCAATAATACCTTTTGTTTGAGTTGGGAGTTCTTACATAAATATAAGCGATCTTTGTACCATAGTGAATCATTTTTCCATGTAAATGTATCTGATGCACTAGAATCCTGCTGCAACCTAAAGTCCACACTTTTTCGTCATTCTTCCATTCATCCCTTGCTTCTATTATCCAATCGGGTTGGATGATCGAGATAGCATAGAGAAAGGACTCAACATCTTCATCCTTTCTTGAGAGTGCATCTGCCACAACATTTCTCTTCCACTTTTTATAGACGATTTCAAAATCATAACCCAATATCTTGGTTACCCATTTTTGTTGTTTTTCTGAAGATAGTCTTTGTTCCAAGAAGTATTGAAGACTATCATGATCTGTTTTGACCTTGAAGCGCCTACCTATTAGGTAATAATTCCATTTCTTCAATGCATGTAGTATTTCCATCATTTCCTTATCATAAATGGGTTTGTGTAAGTCCTTTCCCTTGAGTGGTCGACTTTCAAAAGCCAGGGGCCTTCCTTCTTGCATTAGGACAGCACCGATTCCATTTCCCAAGGCATCACATTCCACAATAAAGGTTTTTGTGAAGTTTGGAGTGGTCAAGATAGGAGCTTTGCATATCACCTCTTTAAGTTGTTCAAAAGATTTAGTTGCCTCTGGAGTCCATGAAAATGCATCCTTCTTAGTTAGTGTCATTAAAGGTGCTGCTATTCTTCCATAGTGCCAAACAAACTTGCGATAGTAACCTGTCAAACCCAAAAATCCTCTAAGATTCTTCAATGTTTTGGGAATCGTCCTGTCCATCATGGCCTTAATCTTGTTAGAGTCTACCTTAACACCTTCATAACAATATGACCCAAATACTCTACCTCCTTCACCCAAATGTGTGAATCGAAGAGGCGTTCCCCCTCTTCAGGATCTACTGGTTCTTCTGGTTAAATTGGTGTGGTCACGACAATAGCAGTGGGGTCTGCGTCCATGATCTGTCTATTTTTAATATTTTCTGGATCAGATTTTGAATCTGGGTTCGGCTCCTTGTATTTGACCTTGGCCACCAACGACTATTTCGAGTGACATTCATCGATGTTGTGCTAGGGGATTTTGTCGAAGTCACACCACTTCCTAGTGCCATTCTTCGTCTTTTATTTACCCTTCTTTTCTTGTGTCTTGGAATTATTTTTGGGAGGTTGTTGGTTAGGGTCATATTTACCATGCTTTGGTTGTTGCATATTTGCAGACCCGAACTCCCATTTGTTCTGGTGCCTAAATTTCTTCTCGATTTTGACAACATATCGGTAGGTAGCTCCCAATGATGATATGTTTAGGAAATCCATTTCGGTTTGGGTGTACCTATGCAGAGCCCCGCGGTATTTTAGAACCAAATGTCTCTCGGAGTATTTGATACCCATCTTGGTGCACAAGGTATGGAAAGTGTTTGTGAAATCCGACACTGTTTGGCTCTTCTCTTGCTGTAGTGTGGTCCATCTCATGTACTGGTCTTCAAATTTATCAACAGGGTAGTATTGTTCCTTGATTGCATCCACAAAAAAATCCAAAGTGGGCTCGACCCCATATATTCCAGATTCCTCTGTGGAAATTTTCTCCTAGTAAGTTTCCCACCAATGTTTGACATTGGGTAGAGCCTTGAGGAGTGCGAAGGTGATCTTTTCCCTATAAAAAGAATTGTGAATAGAGAAATAACCTTCTAACAGATTCAACCATTTTTCTAAGGCATCTGCATCTATCTAACCTTCAAATATGCGAATATCAAAATTAACTTCTACCTTGAAGGGAGAGGTTCCTCCAAAGTGGTCGCTTGATGAAGATGCACCTATTGCTATTGACAGGTGTTGAAGGAAGTGGGGAAAATTCTCCATCATTTTGTCCCTATGTCGTGCGATATCTTTCTCAAGCAACAAGTTAATAAAATATTTTGCTCCACCGGTTTTATTTCCGGCCACCATCGAGGGTTTGTTCGGTGTGCAAGAGATATTTTCCTCAAGAGATACAAGCTCGAGACCCAACTTGGTATACTTGGACCTCATCGGGGACATGCACTAAAAAATGGTCAAGAGCAGCCTGCTCTGATACCACTGATCTGGATTATTTTCGGAATGAAATGAGAGCAGAGAAATTCAATGAAATACTCATAAAAATTTCCAGAAACAGAGAGATACAACAATAAATGATTTCTATTACTGAAATAAATGTACAAAGAGTTTAAAAATACAGAGTGCAAGACTCGCTAGAATGGTGGCAGCTTTATCTCTGAGAAGAGATGTGATGGCTATGCTCCTTCGCAAGAAGATGATTACAATGAGGATTTGAAGCCATTTTTATGATAAACATGAATTTCAAAACCCTAGACATCCAAAACCCTAACCCTAGGAGATGAAGCACCAAAATTCGTGTGGGCCCCGTTGGGGTAAGTTAGTACATTAACTTCTCGGGGTCGTAACTTTTGCATATGATCTCTCTTTTAAGTGTGTGGTAGCTCATTGGAAAGGTATTTTTTAGAGCTACGCATTATGCCATCAAAATATGACTTTTTCTACAATTTGACTATGGCAAGCCAAGAAAACACTATTTAGAGCCCCAAAACGACCTTGGAAGTACAAAAAGATGTACTGACATGAAAACTTCTAAAATAATCCAATTGGAATAGGTGGGAGGCCACAAATATCCACCTGGATAATGTGTAGGGATTTAGGAGAACATTGTAAGTGTAGAACCCACAATTACAAAGAAATGACCTCTCTACAGAGAAACATGTTGAACTGAAAATTGTCATGATGAGCCAATTGGAATTTGGAACAGGTGGGTGGCCACCAATATCCACTTGGATCACACCCAAAAGAACGTGATTAATCAAGAGAAGGAAGTATATATTTTTATGCACTTGAAGGCCACATTAGGAGGGGTTGAGACATCAGTGAGATTTGCACAGGTGCAGTCACAACTTTCCAACCTGACGATGTAGCTACAGGATATGGAAAAGACAAAAATCATGCACAAGCACGTATGGTGTACCACATGTCATGTTGAGGAGCATTGCAGGGATGATTTCCCTATACTTCTAAATTATGTGGTGATGGGTGCATTGAGTCCATTCCCAACTAGATAGATAGAATGGTGTCAGATATACCAACAATGGGGACATGTACCACCCTAATGCCCGACTTTGCAGAAATATCATGAGATGCATCATACTCCATTTTATGAAATCTGTAAATCTGTGGGACATGATGTCAATAACTGTCGGTTCGTCCATTGATATAAGACAATACCCACGATTCATTCTAGCTACATGAAGAACATAAGGGTGGTCATCATGGAGGCACTGAGAGAGGCATGTACCAAGTAGGTCCTAGATGTGGATATGGGCGCAGTCATGGTCGAGGATATGGCAGAGAGGGAGGTAGATCCCCCACTTGTTCCAATTATGGAGAAATTGGTCATGTATCAAGGTTTTGTACCAAAATGAGTGTGCTTTGTGCATATTTCTATAGTCTCGAGCATGTCATAGACGAATGTCCTGAATTAGTAAAGAAGTGGGAAGAATATAAGATGCATTTCAATATGGCGCATGCGAAGCTGCACATGAATAAGAATAAAGATAAGGAAGTTGATGTCTAGGTAGTAACCCGAGGAGGAGAGAAGATAGGAGTGTACTTTTAGCATGGTGAGATATCAGGTTCAAATCCAAAGGGGAAGATAAGGAAGGCAACACAACCCCCTCCTAAGTTTGATGTCACCTAGCAAAAATAGTTTCTACATGACACGCAGAGAGCTATTGAAGAAGAAAGAGTGCACAAAGAATTGTAGCACACAACACAAAGATCACTAGAGGAGGCTTGAATCCATGAAGAAGTGTAGCATGTGATGCAGAGGTCGTTGAAAGAGGCATGGATCATGGAAGAAGTGAAACAGGTGACACAAATGTTGCTAGAGGAGGCTCGTGCCCGAGAGGAGCTATAGTGTGTGACACAACGGTTGTCAGAGGAAGCTTGTATGTGTGAGGAGATGTAGTGTGCCATGCAGAGGTCAATGGAAGAAGTGAACACGCAAGAATATTTTTTCTGCGTCAATAAAAGGGAAATGGAGGAACATCATATTGAAGAGTTGAAGCATGCAGTGCGTGAAGAAGCATTGCACAACTTGGGTCACGAGGAAGATACAGAAGATCAAGTAATTTCTTACATTGTTGTTTGAGATTGCTCAATGATCCTAAGGATGTAAATAATCTAATGTAGATTTTATCCATGTGTATGGGTAAAGATATGATAGGACTATATTATCTCCCCTACCATAAAGAGATCTATTCCAAGTCAGTGAGCAAAATAACACAGGGCACGAATTCAAGATGGTGCGAATTCAATATGAGCGGAGCTTGGTGGCTATGACATGGATGGATTCATGTTGGATCTAGGTTTCGACATGAATATTTTTCTAAATAGGTCTTGAGAGGTGATGGTTAAACCAAAATATGTCTGGTCTCTCATCCAACTACGTTTGGAAAAATAATACAAGATCTACCCGATAGGCTAACTGGAGCAAGTGGAAGTGAATATAGAAGAGGTGAAGACAAAGGATAACTTTGAGGCCATAGAGATTATGGATGACTATGAACCATACCCTACATTTCTTGGCATTGACTGGGCCTTCCATAAAAATGTAGTGTTAAATTTGAAGAAAAGATAGATGTAATTTGAGACAGACACCCTATGTGTAGTCACAACGCTGGATCCAAATTAAAGAGATAGATACAACGATTCAATGGATGAGGATGTGTGAAACTAGGTCATTGAAAACATCTATAACATGACTAAGCACATGGAGGATTACATCAATCCCACTACATATGGAGAATTAAGTTGGTGTAGCATCAAGTCTTATGGCATTGATACTAAGGATTCCATGGAAAGATGACAAAACAAGCTATATGAAGTTTCGACAAGGAGGTGCACACATATCTCTTCAGAAGCATGTCAGGAAGATTTTGGATCCTATCAGTACGATGGGTCAGAACTGGTGGACACACTTATATCCTAGATATATCATGTTCCCAAACACCATCGGTTGTGCGCCCTCAATAGTGTGCTCATAGGGACACTAGCGCAATGGTGAGAAGCACATCAAGAACCCTATTGAGAATGGGTAGCAGTGGAAGCATTTATGTGGGAAAGATTCAGACAGGGGGTAGATATTCATTGATATATATGGATTGGTGAAAGTCAATGGATAGATAAGCAATGACACCACATACACGGTCACTATATGAAGACTCGACAGAACCTATAAGGCTTGCACATTGTTGAAGTGGTGGCACATACAGAAACACAGGGACAATATGTTGTCATCTAAACCAAACACACTGAGATGATCATTACTCTTAATGAGACCTATTTCCAGGTTTATCAGCATGAGAAAGTTCAGCTGGAGCTTCCAAACCAACAAAAAATTAAATTCACTATCGAGCACGTACATGTCCTGGAATCTAATAATTTGGAACTCCATGTGAAAATTCAATTGTTGACACCAGAGGAGACAAAATTTCAATGACATATTGCAGTAGTAGAAACAATTGTCTGAGATGGCCAAAGTCACGCCCAAAAAAATTCGTCCTTGGTCAATCACAACTTTAATTTATGGAACCACTTATAAGGTCCCCTAGAATTGACTACCATCCATGATAGAGTCTACGCAACTGAGGATGAGGTCGCCCAACAAAATTGTGACCTAGCCTCCTTACCTCCTAGAGAGAGTGTCGTTGCAATGTTAGCAATCAAAACAAATATAAAAGAGATAAATATATCTTAGGATGAGAAACAAGGCATATCATAGCTTATCACAACTACGGCTAATAAGGCCTTGAACTTGTTTACACAGCTCTCAAACACACATGATTCTCTCAACCCCATCATTGAGAAGATAAAAACGACAAACCTGATAGCTCCTCAGGTCATAGCGACCGAGGTTGATGCGGATTTCCAACTTACCCAAGATATTCAAGGCTACCTCAATGAGCCAGAGTGCTAGTTCAAGGAGTTTGTACAAGAACCCAAGGATTTTGTCTCATCCATTGATGCAGTTACCACATGAAGTAGTTGGCTCGAGGATGAGCTAAGTAATAGTGGTGGGGGGTTGTTGGAACCCAATTTTTTGGGTTAATATCATGTGCATGTGAAAACGAAGTTGTGCGTGCCCGTCCTAGTTTTGCATGCACCTAAGCTGATGTGTGGTGAATGAAAAGAAGGGTGCGTCGAACCGAGTTTTTATCTTGCACACCAAGCCTAAAGTATACCAAGTGTGCACGAGCCTAAGTTTTGTCAATTGTGCCACAAATCGAGAAGACGCACATTAGAATTAGGAAAGGAATTTTCGAGAAATATTCTCAAATGATTATTGCTAGCAACACAAGGGAACATGAACGTGGAGCTCACAAAAGATGAGCTGGAGAGGCAGTTAATATTTCCTTGATTGCATAAGGCTACATGGACTGGAAACATGTGCCAGAAGTGTGCAAGGTAGTTTGTCAATAGAGCGAGTGGAGAAGAACGAGTGGAGTAGAACTAAAAGAGACAAAGCTCCCAAGTAGAGAAATATATAAAAGGGAGCAATGACATCAGAAACAAAGTTGGTCAATCAGGGGGATTCACTAATCTTTTGTTGTTAGTTTTTCATTGTCTAGAGCTTGTTCTGAGCCTTTTTAATAGTATAAGGTTGTAATTCTTCTTAACAGAGTTTGAGTCTATCATATGTCTAAGGTATAAAGGGACTCGCATGGCATAGTATTTTCTAATTCTGGGAATTAGCTAAAGAGGAAATGAGACTCTATTGTTGTGAATATATTTTTCTTAATGTATGCATGTGTTTAATGGAATGGAAGGATTAACAAAGGTGCAACAGTTTTGATATATTGTGTGTAACTCATGTGTTATTTGAATATGTATGTGTATTGTTTTACATATTGATGATATTAATTTATTGTTAATTGAGTGTATGAATACTATCCTGGATGGATCCATGTGTATTATGTCCTTCATCCATGTCACAAGACCAGATGGTCTCTATGATCCTCATTGTGTCTTGGGTGAGATCTTCTTCGGTCTTGGGTGAGATCTTCTTCGGCCTTGGCTGAAGAATGATATGTCAATGCTTTGGTATTTTTATTGGTAAACTATGGATGAACCCTAGGTCTAAACTCCCTAACGTTAAGAAGGACACACCCAAGTTTGAAATGACCCAAAAAAAGAACCTTCCATGTGTCCTCCTTCCCCATCTTCTTTTTTGGTGTAGGAAGACCTTACTTTAACCATTCCAATGCAGCCAATTGCATATTTATTCAAATATCACAGTTTGGTTTTCTTGTTTAATGTATTTTGGCCTTGATTAGATAATCTTCAGGTTTGGATATCAAACTATTGGTTGCCTGTGATTTAAAAATAATCCTTCATCTACCCTTGTGTGAAGGTTTTCTTCATTTTTGAGTTTGATATTGTTGAAGACAATGATCTGATTCTTTGTTTAGGCCCATGGGTTTATGGAAAATTGGGACTATGCATGATGACATAGTATTATTGTTTCAATCCTTTCACTTATATTCTTTCTTCAGTTCCTATTTGGGTGAGACTCCCAAGTATGCCCTTGCATATATGGGGTTTTCCCTCTCTTCAATCCATTGGTTCAATTCTCATAAAGTTTCACTTTGTAAGTCATGAAATATAGGGGCATAACATTTCATCTTATGCCATAATATGCATGGAAATGGATTTCAACAAGGGGTTTCCAACAAAAATTAATTTGATAGGAAAAAATTGTTTTTATTCTCAAAATTTGGATTATCCGAGAGTTTCTTTGTAATGTAGGGCTTGTTTTGAAATAGGACACATTGCAACACAATTCCCCAAAGAACCTAGGAATAATAAAAAGCATCAATGTAAATCAACTTGGTGGTTTGGTTCTATGGAAGATCATCAATTAGTCTTCACTCCAATGGAACTCTATCACAATCAGAGATTTTGATCCAACCAAATATGGTACCTCAAGAAACACAATAAGAAATGGAAACTCAGAAACTAGAGAAAGAGGGAATTGTCTCTCTTGATTTGAGGAAGAAAACATACAATCAATTAAGTACACAACCATCAACTAGTTGGGAAGATCAGGTTGAAGAAGTTGAGGCACTAGAATAAACAAAACCGCCATATCAAGACAATTTCAGACTAGTAGGAATAACACAGACTTCAACAAATGCAAAAGAAGTGTGGATGAAAGTAGGAAAGAGGAGGAAATATCCATCAGCATCTCAACCAGCGGTGACAAGAATTAGAACCACAATCCAATATAATTATGTATTGTTTTTGTCTTCTGTTGTGTAAGCAATTTGTGTGAATATACTCATGCAAAAAAAATTGGAAAGTAGCTCTTCTACGTATTTGGCAAGCAAGCTAGTATTTTTTGAATTGGGTAGCCTCAACTTTAGAACATGAAAATATCTTGTATATTTTTTGTGGATGTCTAAAAGAATCAACTCAATGTAATTTGATACTAGCTTCAATGTAACTTTTTTGAATGAATACAAATTATATTTCGTTATAATAATAATCATCATTGTGAGTGTATAAAATTTAATTTATTTTAATTATATATTAAATTAAATCATTAATTTAATAAACATAACAATGCAATGAAAGTTTCCTATTAATAATTTTATATCTTAAATATTTGAAATTAACTTAAACTCAAGGCTTTTTAATTTTTAACTTTTTCAAAGTTAATAAATAAACTAACTCATTTTGCAAGAAATCTCTTTTGTCCTATTTCCATACACGCACATACATATAATTATAAAAAATAAATACCATATGTACAAAGAGAGGACCTAAAGAGTCCATTTGTTTGAATTCTAAGGTACAATTATTTTGCTTCTTGTTAAAAGATATGATACAATTTTTGATTGAACAAGTAATCATTTAGAGGTTCATAGATTTTTCCAATGTGTTTTCATTTGTTGAGCCCTCAACAACCCCCTTATGTTTTGAAAAAAACTTGGGGCCCCTACTTTTTACTTTATAGTATTAAAATGATTTCCTTTGGACTTATAATGACCTTGGTTCCTAAAATGATTTTTTTTGGACTTATAATGACCTTGGTTCCTCATTTTTTTGCATCTTAATCATTCTTTTAAATTGTTAATTCAAATGAGCTTTCATGTTTTACTTACTTGATTTTGACTTGTTTCCTTTCATTCCTTTTTATTCCTCAATTGATTTTTGGTTTCCTCCATTCAAATTGAGTTTCCTTTGTTCGAATTCTTTTATATCAAACCTAATCCTCAAATTAGAACCTCCCTTCGCCTCTTCAAACTCTTCAAATTTCTCTCCTTTGCTCAAAATCTTTCTTTTGACCTTTTACCATTTGTTCCAATGTTCATTACTTCCTTTTGAACTTTGAACTTGTTGACCTTTTCCTAGGCTCTATTTGAAAATTGGTCGCAATGGACAAATCGGTTCCTCTCTCCAATTCTTTGCCACTTGATTTCCAAATTGTGCATGATTCCCTTCTTCCCTTAAGTCCTCAATTTTGAAATTAGACTTGATTTCCAAATTGGCTCCCCTATTACTAGGAATTAAATTCAAGTTGTCTTAATAAAGTTTGAGTTAAAGTTTTTTCTTTTCTTCTTTCTCTTTCAAGTTTCTCTTTTCAAAATTAGAGTTATTTTCTTTCTTTTGCCATTCAAACTTCCTTCCTTGAATCATGCCCCTTTCATTCCAAGCTATTCAAACTTGCTATGATCTTTGAATTAAACCACTTTCATTCCTTTCTTTTCAAACATACCATGTGATTTCCAAATCAGACTCGATTTCAAAATTGGGCCCTTTCCTTACCTTCCTCATTGTACTCTTCCTTGATCTGGTAATCGACCTAATTCTCAAATCTGGCCTCCCATCCACCAAGTCACCTTTTGACTTGTCCCAATTTGGTGATTTGCCCTGATTGCCAAATTGGGATCTCTTTTAAAAATCTTTATTACAAACTTTGATCCCTCTTACAAATTATTAAAACACTCCTACCACTCATCTTATGATTCAAACACTTTTTGCCTAATTATTGAACTTATCAAATGGAAAAAATATCTTTATAAGCCAATTTTGTATCTGAAATACTAAAATGGATTAGTTTGATGGAATAATCAATATATTTTGGCTAATCCTATGCACTTTGTTCTAGGCTTACTAACATGCTTGTACCTTTACATGTGGAGCATTCCTCTAGATAAGGGGAATCAATATTAAAGAAATTAGTTTCAAGTAGCAATAAGCAATTTGGAAAAATTTACTTTCTTGGTAGAAAAATTGGAGGAATTGGATTGTAAGGCCCATTTTAGTGGCAAGAATTTGTTTGGAAATTTTGGGTATAGAACCTTCCCGGTCCATTTTGAGGCATCAAATGGCATGTTTTGGGGTCAAAATTTTATGAGCATATATTACAATCCCTTAGCGTTGTTCTACACACTGAGACCAAAACTGCAAAAATCACTTCAATCGGAGCTCATATGCAGAAGTTACGCCTCTTCCAAGTTGACCTACCTTGTTGACCACCATGATATGAGTGGATGCCATGTTATCCCCCATTACTTAGACATGTGGGGATAACCATGTTTGAAATTTCAAGAAGATTATAGATGGTCCAAAACCTTATCACTAATTGAGGGTTGAGGATGAAAAAACTCTGACCCTAGATAGTTATCGGGTTATGTTAAATATCGGGCCACTAGGAGGAGAAAGGGTTCCATTATTTAGTATTGTAATTGTTCCATAGTTGAGAAGAGCATCTAATAGTGGTATTTTGATAACATAATAGAGGAGGTAGGAGAGTCTGTAGCATCTATTCAGGCCATAGTATCATAGACAACTCCATAATGAGTGCCCCATTTCTTTGTATTTGCATTTTCATAACTAAACAAAATATAGCAAAGCATAGGCTTCACCTTCTAGTTGGGTTTTCTCCTTTATTAGGTTTCCCATGATATATCTTGTGTTTAATAGTGTGGATTGTGTGTTTATTTTTTATTTTTTTCATTTCTATTTTAGTTATTTCATAAATTCAAGCACTAAGCTAGTAATAATTAAATCTGAGATCTAAGGAAATATCCCTACATATTAGAAGATTTCATTGTAATAAAATATATGTTGTGATGAACTATTCCAATGGAATATCCACAAATATTCAGAGAACAATATAGAAGAACCACACTTTTATTATTATGAAATCCTTATGGTAGGGAAACAACATACAATGGATCCTATTATGGAAGGGATTCTCTCCTATTCACTTGTCTCTTCGAGGGGGAATCCTCCTATTGAGAAACCGCTCCAAATACAATACTTCTCAACTTGTCTCATTGCATTTCTTGATCCCCTTTATATAATGCTACCAACCACTGAGAACATTCTAGAGGAGGAACCTTCTAGAAGTAGAACCTTCTAATAAGTCCTCTTACATTTATTATATCTAACTACCATAGTGGACCTTATTTAATAATATAGTGGACCTAGTCGACCTTACATTGAATGGCCTCCACTATTATTTCTATGGGCCCTACAGACCCCCCACTACCTCTCTAGATACACTACATTCCATCCCCCTTATGAAACAATTGTCCTCAACACTTGTTATGAGGGTGTACAACCATATACCAGGGTCCCATGGATAAGTGTGGACCATATTGTTGAAGTATACTAGAGAACTGGGGTCTCATGTATAAATGAAAGCCATCATCCTGAAGTATTCCAACCACCATTGTAAACTAGGGTCCCATGTCCAAGTGCTCATGTGAACTCCACAAGAAATATATCGAAACCCTATAACCAACTGAAAATGATGCTCCAAAGAATGGCACCTATCATGTGGATCCAAATAAGAATATCCATCCACATAGTGGGAAAGGGTCGTAGCTGAATCGGGAAGGAATAATGTCACTGTAGAATATGCAGGTTCGACACTTGTAGTCATAACTGGATCTTGATTTGTCACATTGATGTTCTCTATATAAGGTGGAGTAGAGTCATCAAATAAAATATGAAAGTGGTTTTCATCCCATAAATGACAATTATCCATATACCAATCATCACAATCGTCCTCGTAATCATACCAAACATATATTTTTTTATTATATTCTGTCGAGATGTAAATTTCAATGATATCCATGTGATATCTCTCTTGGATCTTCTACATTGCAAGAGTAGAGTACCAAGAATCACAATCACACTCGAAATAATTCCAAACAAGTTATTCTCGATCAGATTCTGTCAAAATTGGCGAGATAAATATGAAGGTGTTCCCTTGTTATATCACTGAGAGCATTTAAGGACATTGGAATTTTTGCAGAGGTTGGAGTGCATCACATATCCATAGGAAAAACCTCATATAATATGCCAGAAGAAAGTGTTGAAAATCCTCTATCCAATGGCACTAATATGGTAGCAATGTGAGCACCCTGTGAAAAGTTATGAACTCTGCAATCTCATCGTCGTCACTAAAAACCCCCAAAAATGGTTGATTTTAAATCAACGATATCTTCACTTCCGAAAATTCGATTCAGGCAGTATTTTCTCTTTGAATTTGGGTGAAATTGTGAGAGGAACTCATATATGTAATTCATTTGGGAAAATTTGGCCCCATGTGCTACAAAAATCAGAAAACACACGCGGTCGTCCGTGGAAAACCCTGGAAAATTTTAGATTTTAGAATGGCGATAACTTCACTTCTCAGACTCTGTTTCAGATGATTTTTTTTTAAATTAGTTATTTTTCTGAGAGGAACTCAGATCTACAACTAGTTTCTGCAAATGATGCATACAAAATTACAAAAAAAAATTGGAATGTCGCAGCCCTCATTTTCTTCTCCAAAAATTCTGCAAAAATTAAATAAAAAATTGCCCACACTTCCTGCCAAGGAAAGTGCTCTAATTCTACTTGTTAAGAACCAAATACTTGCATAAAGAAACACCAAAAAATATTTATAGAACAATATATAAAAACCACACTTTTATGGTAGGACAACACCATACAATGGATCCTATTATGGAAGTGATCCTCTCTTGTTCACTTGCCTCTTCGAGGGGGTATCCTCCTATTGAGATACCGATTCAAATACAATACTTCTCAATGTGTCTCATTACATTGCTTGAACCCATTTATATAGTGCTACCAACCAATGAGAACATTCTGGAAGATGAACCTTCTAATAAGTCCTCTTAAATTTATTATATCTAACTACCATAGTGGGCCTTATTTAATAATATAGTTGACCTAGTCCACCTTACATTGAATGGCCTCCACTATTATTACTATGGGCCCTCCGGACCCCCCACTACCTCTCTAGCTACACTACGCATAACATAAAAGATTAGGCAGGAGAGTCTGTAGCATATATTCAGGCCATAGTGTCATAGACAAATCCATAGTGAATGCCTCATTTCTTTGTATTTTTATTTTCATAACTAAAGAAAAGATAGCAAAGCATAGGCCTCACCTTCTAGTCAGGTTTTCTCTTATATTAGGTTTCCCAAGATATATCTTATGTTCAATGGTGTGTATTTTGTGTTTATTTTCTTGTTCTTTCATTTCTATTTTAGTTATTTCATAAATTAAAGCACTAGGCTAGTAATAATTAAATTTGATATCTAAGGAAATATCCCTACATATTAGAAGATTTCAGTATAGTACAAGATATGTTGTGATGAACTATTCCAATGGAATATCCACGACAATTTATAAATCATATTGGTATCATAGCAGTTTTCTTTGGCGCATTTGTGGAAATTTTTAGGATCTAGGAATTGACTTAAGAAGAAGGTCCCGTAACCCTAGCCATGGAGGATGAGTATGTTCATAAAAATCCTCAGGATGCAGTGGAAGAGAGTTTTTCGAGGTTGAAAGAGAAAGTTGTTGATATCTCTCGCAACATGTCCCTCCTCATGGTAGATATATCAAACTAGTTTGGACCTTTTGGTGAGGTTGGTGTCTCAAACTCAAAAGATGGATCTGATGGGAAATCAGGAGATAGTGAAGATCCATAAAAGGATTTACGAAAAGAGCGTGAGAAAGAGAAACCAAGTTCTAGTGACATCACTCCTTCACAATCTCTATTCAAAATGGAAGTTAAATTGGACTTCAAACCCTATCAAGGTGATATTGATGTTATTAAGTTGAATCATTGGTTTCAATAGTTAGAAGTGTATTTCAATGTCCATAATATAGATGAAGAGTAGAAAAATTAATTTTCTTTACTAAAACTAGAGGTCCATGCACTAACCTGGTGGGAAATCCACATGGAGACACTTAGGTTGAAGGGTGATCCATCAGTAACTAAGTGGGAGTATTTTAAAACCATGATCAAGTTCCAATTCTACCCTATTGGTTATGTAGAGGACCAACGGATCTATTGGCATCACTCATAAAAAGTTTGCAAGAGTACACCACCGAATTCAAGAATATGGAAATCATGTTGGGTATCTCTCCCAATAAACCTGATGTACTCCTCAATTATATGGAGGGTCTACATAGTCATTTTCGAAATCAAGTGATGTTCTTCAAACCCAATAAAGTTGATTAGTCTTGTGTGCAATCATAATACATGGAGAACATAAGCCATAAGAAACAACAACCAAGTGGTTATAAATAGAAATACCACCAAGAAGCGAAAGAAGAAGTGGAAAGGAAAAGACAAGAATATGAAAACCACTACACATTGATGCAAGGACAGAAACAACCATTGCAACCATTGCAATATTGATGGTCATACCAAAGACAAGTGATAGAAGATACATACAAATTTGAATCTAAATAACCATAAGAAGGATGCAAAGAAGAATAACTTGTTAGGAAAGGATTTGAGAAACTTATTAGAGAGAATCTTGGATGTGGATGAGAAGATTATCTACACTTCAGTGTAAAAGGAGGTGAATCTTAGTAGTCTTCATTATAAGGAAGAGAAGGAGACAACTAAACTCTTACATATTGAGACGTAAGTCAAAAATACCAAGGTAGATGCTCTATTCAATTTTGGCTCACAAGTCAACCCCATAGCAGATGATCTGGTCAAAAAGATTGGGTTGGAGGATCATGATCATTTAAGCCCATATCCATTGGGATGGGCAGATAAGGATGTAGATATAAAAGTAACTAAATAGTGAAAGATAAATTTTTCTATAAGTGCAATTTTTATTGATGAAGTGGAGTTAGATGTAGAACCCCTTGATGTGTGTGGTGTAGTATTTGGAATCCCCCACATGTATATGAGGGATGTGATATTTATGTGAAGAAAAAACTAGTATTTCTTGATCAAGGATGGGAAGTATTACATCATCAATGCACACAAAGGAAAAACAAAGATATCTCTAGTAAGTGCTAACCAAGCCAAAAATTTGAACAGTTATAGAAAGAAGTATGTATTTCTTTTCTTAATAGAGACTCGACTAGGGGAGGAATTAGTAAGAGTAAAGGCATCCCTGGAGGGGTATACCAAGGGAAAAAAACAACATTTAGAGGAGTTATTACAGGTATACAAAGGAGTGTTCTAGTATCCTAAAGGGTTGTTGCTTAAGAGGGAAGTGGATCATGATATGCAGTTGTTTCTTGATTACCCATTACCAACTATTGGGTTCTATAGAAAATTTATTTTGGAAGAAGACGAAGTGAATAAATAGTTGCAACAGCTACTAGAGTAGGGATTAATTCGACTAAGCACTTCACCTTGTGTCTCACCTATCATCATAGTACTCAATAAGGATGGGACTTAGTAAATGTGTATCAACTGCAAATATTTAAACAATATCACACTCAAGAATCAATACCCTCTTCCCAGGATTGATGATTTAATAGACTAGTTACAAAATGCCAAGTACTTCACCAAGTTGGATCGCAAATTAAGATACCATCATATATGTGTTAAAGAAGAAGAATTCTTCACCTAATGGTAAAATATCCCAATTGTCATAAAGGACTACCCCTATTCTGGAATGAACTACCAAGGGGATCCATAGTTACCCTTGTCAGTCGATCGGTCCTTGGGGCTTGATTGTAAGTAACACCATGTATTTGTTTATATATGTTGATTTATTTCACTATGATATGTTAATATATGGTATTGACAATAGTTTGTGTGCAACTTGCAAATATTGTGCCAGTGAGGTTGGTGGGGCAAGTGACATATGGGAGGGATGATGCTTTTGTCGATCCAAGACCGTCAGGGTTTGAGAGGGTAGAATATTTAGAAAGAGAAATGGAAAATATCCCATACGTTTTTTACACTTTACTGACTAGGATATTAGAGAAAAAATGGCACACACTTGATGATCACTATTTTATGCCTTGCATCAGGGCACAAGCTGAGTAGCGCAACATCCTGTGTAGGGAAGGGACATTGGCTCGGGTAGTTCATGATATTTCATCAGGGGTCCTGGTGCAACTATCATTAGATCCTCCATATGATGAATATGAGTAGCATGTGTGGCTTGCATGCCCCTAAGTTTGATGTATTTATCATGTTATGGACATGCCAACTATATTATAGAGCAGTGGACTCAAACTGATACAAAAATTTATGATATATATATATATATATATATATATATATATATATGGATGTGGTTGTTTGAATATGTACAAACGTGTATGCATGCTATATTATATGGATGCATATTGTTATCTACTTACATATGCATGTGATAAATGCCAATATAGAATGTTGTTTGCAATTGTATCTACAAAATTATTTTGTCTTTTGRGAACATGATTAAATTAAATTGATTCAAATGATCATGCTAAAAGTTTAAATCATAGATATTTTCTAAAGAGGATTATGTTACACACATGATAAACATCATTCAACTTCATGATGAAGATCTAGGAGTCGATAAAAACATGAAGGTGACAAATGCAGTGGTCAAGTGCATAAGCTAATAAACCAAAAATGTTAACACTTGAACTAGCACCCTTGCTAACAAAGGAGCTATATGGGGAAACAAGAAAAAGAAGTACACCACTATCACCTCAATACACATTCCCCTGCACTTTAGGACAACTCCTAGAATCCATGAGGGATCTCCCAAATAATAAAAAGTAAACCTCTTTAAGTGAAACAAAACCCATGCAATCGTATTATTTACTTGAATGAATCCACAAATATATAACAAGACAATGCATTAGGATTCCAATCAACGATTACCATTCTCTAAAGATATTTAACTAGAAGCAATTTCATGAATCATGTTCATATCCACTTCAAATAAAGGTTAGGAACTAGTGGATGTATGTGCCAAATATTATATGTAAGATAAGGATCATTAACAAATTCAGATTAGCATTTAAGTTTGAAAAAAATGTTGAATAGATATTCAATAGCACCCAAACAAGTGTTAGAGACAAGTTCTAAACATGCATAAACATTAACTAAGAAATAACTTGTAAAATGGTGGTGAATCCCCCCAGGGTTTCACAAGTAAGAACTTGGAATTCACCAAATAAAACCTATAAGAAAATGATAAGAAGTTATAAACACATTATATATTAATATCACCTCTAGATATGTATGATATGTGCAATATGCCTGATAAATATATTATGCAGAACATAAAATATCTAGCAAGAAATGACAAAAAATAATGATATATCTAGAAAAATATTAGAAGAACAACATAATAACACCATAATAATCACCAGGAAGAGAAACTTTATTATGATAGCAATGTTCACTTGCCTCTTTGAGGGGGAAACCTCCAGCAAAGCATACCTCTATTATAATAATCTCCAAGAAAAAATATTCAATGCCTGCTACTCTTATTTATACTAGTTCTACCTTCTAAGGAAACTTCTAGAGGAAGATCTTTCTAGAAGCGGAAGCTTCTATTAGGTCTTCTTACATTGAATTATTCTTCGTTATTTATTAGGCCTTATTAATTAATGTCAGACTTTATTAAATATGAAACATATCCTATTAACTAATGACCCATGGAAAGGGGTTAGGATCAGATTCTAACATGCCATCCCCCTTCAAAAGAAGCCTTGTCCTCAAGGTTGCAGGTGCAGAAACTGTTGAAGTATGGTCGTGGGTTTCTAGGTCACCTCCTCTGGTTTTGTGTCCTTCCACTTGATCAACACTTCCTTGATAGTGCGGCCACGTAGATAACATTCATGATTATTGAGGACTGCCTCTAGTTGGATCCACAGGGAACCTTCTTCATCTAATTCCAGCAGGATGGTTTAGACTCTGCAATTCTGGCCCACTACTTTCTTCAGATAGGAAATATGGAACACCAGATGGATTTTGGAAGTAGCAGGAAGGGCCAATTTGTAAGCCATGGAACCAATATGATTGATGATCTGGTAGGTTCCACAAAACTTAGGTGCCAATTTGTCATGTCCCTGAGCTTTGAGAGATTTTTTCTTGTAAGGTTGGAGCCTGAGAAACACCTAATCACCTTCCTGAAAAACCCTTTATGAACGATGTTGGTCTACCTGTTGCTTCATGTGATTTTGGGCCATGTGGAGGTTATCCTTCAGAGATGCTAGAGTAGTTGTATGACCTTGCACCATTGTATCAAAAGATTGGACCTTGGATGTGCCAAGAAGATAGGTAGTGACTTTCAATGGTCGTTGTCCATACACCGCTTCATATGGGGTCATTTTAGTTGTTGTATGATAGGAAGTATTGTATCTCCATTCTTCCAAGGGAAGCCACTGCACCCACTGTTGTTGTTTTTCTGAAGCAAAACAATGCAAGTAGGTTTCCAAACATTTGTTAACTACTTTCATTTGGTCGTCAGACTAGGGGTGACAAGTTCTGCTCATGTTCAGTTGGGTGCCCTTAAATTTAAAAAACTCTTTCTAAAATGTGTTGGTGAAAGTTGGGTCACGATTAGAGACAATAGAGGTTGGCATGACATGTAACCTGAAAATTTGATCAAGGAAGACTTGTTCTACGAGTGTCAATGTGAAAGGGTGAGGTAAGGGACAAAAAGGAGCATACTTGGAGAGGCGATCAACCATCACCATGATGACAGACATGTTTCCATCTTTAGGAAGGCCCACTATAAAATCCATGGAGATTTTTGTCCACAAAGAATCTAGAATGGGTAATGGTTGTAGGACTCTTGGAGACTTGACTGTTTCACCTTTATTACGATGGAACACCTCACATTCTCTGAAAAATTGAAGTATATCCTTCTTCATGCCTACCCGAAAAAAAGAACAACAGTCATGAGTATATGTATTTTGAAAGCCCGAATGACCCACTATAACTGAGGAGTGCAACCCATTTAAGAGCTTGGGCTTGACTTTCGAGTAGGGCAAGAGAAACAAGCAATCCTTATATTGGAGAATATTATCCTGCCAAGTGTAGATAGTGGGAGGATTAGGGTCCTTTTGAAGCCATTGAATTAATTTGGAGCTATTTTTGTGTGTTAACTACTCTTGGCACACTTCTTCAATCCAATCCAGGGCTGGTAAAGATAACGCAAAGAGGGATCCTTCCTCCTCATGTTGTCTTGATAAAGCATCTGCTACTATGTTATGTTTTCCCTTTTTGTAGATGATTTCATAATCATAACCCAATATTTTTGTCATCCACTTATTTTGTTCTAGGGATGATAGTCGTTGATCCAAAAAATATTTCAGGCTATGCTGATCTATTTTAATCTGAAAATGACGTCCCAAGAGATATGGTTTCTAGGTGTGCAGCACATGAATAATGGCCATCATTTATTTTTCATACGTAAATTGTCTCAGGTTGTGACCACTCAATGCTTGGCTAGTAAATTCCAAGGGTCGACCATCTTGGGTGAGCACGACACCTATACCCATGCTTGAAGCATTAGATTCCACCACAAAGGTTTTTTTCAAGCCAGGAGCTGCTAGGACAAGGGTCATGCACATGGCCTGCTTTAACTCTGTGAAGGATTTATCAACAACAGGTGTCTAATGAAATGCATTCTTCTTAAGGAGGTCAGTCAAGGGATTAGAAATTTTTCCATAATGGTTGACAAATTTCTTGTAATAGCCTGTGAAACCCAAAAAAACCCTTAGGAACTTTAAGGTCGTTGGTTGTGACCATTCTTTCATAGCTTGTATCTTTTTGGAGTCCACTTTTACCCCATCATTGTTGACAATGTGCCCCAAGTATTCCACTTCATTGGCACGAAATGAAAATTTGGTATTTTTGACAAACAATTGGTTTTCCTGCAGAAAGTGAAGAACTTTTTCCATGTGAAGAAGATGGCTATCCTATGTGTATCTATAAATGAGGATACCATAAAAAAAAACCAAGACAAACTTTCGAAGGTAAGATTTCAATAGTTTATTCATGAGACTTTGGAAGGTGGATGGACCATTGCAAAGGAAAAAAGGCATGACCAAGAATTCATAATGTCCCTCATGAGTTTTGAAAGCAGTCTTCAGAATATTTGCCTCCTTCATCGGGATTTGGTGACAACTGGATCGAAGGTCTAATTTGGTGAATACACGGGCACCTTGTAGTTCATCCAACAAATAATCAATGACAAGAATGGAAAATTTATCTTTAATGGTCAGTTTATTCAAGGCACTAAAATCAGGTCACATGTGCCAAGTACCTTATTTATTTAAAACCATCACCACTGGTGAAGAATATGGGCTAGTACTAGGGAGAATTACCCCTGCCTCTAGTAATTTTTGTACCATATTTTTCGTTTCATTTTTATGAGCAAAGGGGTATTTGTAAGGACGTAAATTGGGGATTTGACTGTTTGACAAGAGAGGGATGCTATGATCATGCTCACCCCTAGAATGAGGTAAGGTTATAGAAAGCTCAAAGATCTTGGGGTACTTGTCCAAGATGAGTTCCAGGCTAGGAGGAACTACTTAAGAGACATTTTCAGTGACCTGGATGGCATTAAATTGAAAAATCACACCATGGTGGCCTTTCTTCAAGAGTTTTTTCCATCCTGTGAGAGCTGATGATTTCAAGAGATCCTTCTTGGAGACCCCTAAGAGTATAGGGGTGAGCTTCTTGAGTGAATCTCATATATAAGTCTTGATAATTCATTGTGATCGTCCCCATAGTGCGAAGCCATTCCATGCCTAATACAATATCACAACCACCCATTGAAATGGAGAACATGTGGGTTTTCATATGGTAATCACCCATTTGGAGTTTGACATTCTCATATCGCCCCTCACACTTCATAGTACCACCATTGGCGATGAGGATTTGAAAATTCGAAACATGGCGGACAAAGTAATGGATCTCATCAGCGAGTCTGCGATGAATAAAATTATGGGTGCTACCACTATCAATCAACACCACAACTGGACTATGTTTAATGTATCCCTTGATATTCAATGTTTATGGGGTATAAATACCTGAGAGTGCATGAAGCGAGATGACTAGTTCCACAGATTACATCGGTGTGAAAACTGGATCTTTGATAGGATCACTTGGCTGAGTCACCTCTTCGTCTGAAACCTCATATGATGGGATGTCATCATAGGAAGAGGAAGCATAGGCATCAATATGGAAGAACTTTTGTTCTCTACATTTATGCCTTGGTGCATACTTTTCATCATAATAGTCACAAATGCATTGCTTGCGACATTCTTCCATTTCAGCGGGAGAGACATTTTGGACCTTCAAATTTTGGGTCGGAGTAGGGGTATCCCCTGGGAAAGGACGGTTGGTAAATGGATATTTTATGGATGTCACTTGGATGATGGTCTTTGCTTCCCTGATTGACATGCTTGTAACCATGTAGTCCATGCATGTTCACATCAGCCTTGATATCTTCTTTTAAACCATTGATAAAACATTCCAAGTAAAATTCATCAGATAAACCCTTAGTACGGATAACTAATTGTTCAAAGGCTGTGATGAAGTCTGTGACAGGTCCATTTTGGTGCACCTTAGTGAGTCAACACAAAAATTGTGATTCCCGATCAAAAAAAGAACAAACAGCTTTGGAGAACATGTTCCAATTGGGAGGTCCTGGATAACATTTACTATGCCATTGCCAGCATTGCCAACATTCTTGATCCAAGTACAAAACCCGTACATGGAGTTTGGTATCAACATCTTGAATATAATGAGGGGATAATTATTGTTCCATTTGAGAAACCCATCTGACTGGGTTGGAACCATCAAATTTATGCATTTCAACTTTGGGCACCTTATTCCAAGAAGGTGGAGAACCCCAAGGGGAGCGGGAGGACTGAGTATTTTCATAATGAGAAGAGTGAATTTCTTTTGGGTTTACCTTAACATTATTACCCCTAAAGAATTGCACAAATTTTTTGAATCAATGGTCAAGGGCTATGGTGAATTCATTGTAGAGGGACTCTATGTTGTCATCAATGTGTTGTTCCAGTTGGGACACTATATCCTCCCTGGTTTCTTGGGACTGAGAGTGAGTGGTAGGCATGGTAAAGGATTAGGTAGCAGTGGAGGTGTCATGATGGAAAAAATGGGCCGAAAATGATAGGTACCTAGGTGATTAGGACAAAGAGAGGAATCCAATGGGATAGGTTTTAAGAAAGGCGTCCCAAAGGAAGTTGGGTTTGCAGGAAAAAAAGGCTTAAAATTGAAGGGTACATGTTGGGCCTTGACCAAGTTTTGTTGATATCTGGTCAAGTTTGACCTATTTTTGGACTTTGACAGCCTATCGAAGGAGGATTGCAAGACAGAGCAGAGATCACGAGATCTCGACCCCTTTTTGGCTCCTTTTTGGAATGTGGGAATATGTAACGGGATTGGGATGTCAGCCCATGGGTTTACCCATGTTTAGGCCTATTTTGTATGTATAAATATATGTATAGGCAATGTAAAAGAGAGAGGAGAACGAAGGCATCTATGTGATGTTAGTATGTAAGTAGGCTAAGTGCCCAGAGTTGGATCTGTGTGATCAAGAATTGTAAGGCTTTGTGCATATTATGTGAGATTTGTACAAGTTAGTGTAGCAAGATTGTTGAAGGCTTAGTGTTGGAACAAAAGGAAGAAGGATCTAGCGGGCTGTGCAGATCTTATGTCCCGTGCGGAGTAAGGTTTTTGAGACTCTGTGCTTGTAACCGATTGACTGAATACAATAAAGAAGAAGAGTTGGTGGACGTAGCCCCAGGGTGGGGGTGAACCACGTAAACATTGTGTTGTTATGATTTGTGCTTGTCTCAATGTGTTTATGACTCTCTTGCTAAGTGCTTTGATAGAGATAGATAAATCTATTCATGATTTGTGCTAATGATGTGTAAGAATGTTAGATCTAAATTCTATGAATGTGCTTAGTGCTTTCTTCTGCTAGATATGATCCATATGTTTGTGTTAAGTACTTAACTACATTAGATCAGTGTGAATGTTGTGAAGCTATGCTTTATCAATGAAGTAGGTATTGATTGAATACTGAGGATCTGACAGTGCTAAGTGCTCTATTAATTATCATAATCATAGATATGTGTCCTAGCTAAAGTTGCAGACACCTAAGTCTCGCAACCACCCTTGCCTCTACCTCGGGTGAGACTTCATCTGCTTCGTAGGTGTTGCTGAAAGGGTCGGTAGTTAGGGTTTTGTTGGTGTGTTGTTGTAGTGTTGAACCCTGGGTCTGCCCATGTGCCAACAAATGGTTCCATTGCGGGGACCTGAAACTGTGATTGCTGGGAACTGATAAAGAAGGAGCTTTGTGCAAAGATTCATCCTGAAGTTGTGAAAGCTCTGTTCATAGATCTGTCTCTCTAGTGCGTAGTATTCTACTTGATTTATAAATCTCTGTGCTAAAAGAAAGAAGCCTGATCTGAAGAAAAGAAGTCGGATCTAAAGGAGAGAAGCAAGATCTGAAAGCTTTTTGCTCTAAGAAAGTTAAAAGTGAGAATTTTTTATTAAAAGAGGTAAGATCTGTAAGCTCTGTGCTTTGATAGAGGTAAGAATAGTGAAAAGTTTTAGATCTGGAATCTTTATGCTCTGTAGAAGTAAGACAAGTGGAAATTTGTGTTTCTAGAGTATGGATCTAGGTATGTTTAATAGAGTCTCTCCTAGTTTGAAAACTAGGGTATTGATAGTTGAAGGAAGATTTTATATTAATAGATCTTACAAGAATAGTGAGATATATGTTATACCTACGCATAGAAAGAATGTTTGGACTAACAAATGGATGCAGGATCCTAGAGAGAATTTTTTGCAGGTTAACTCCTATGCTCCTAGCGCACAATACAGGAGAAGTTGGGGATCATTTAAAAGAACGAGAGGATTAACCCTCTATTACAGCTGCAAAAGACCAGGACATCTTGCTAAGGAATGCTCTGGAAGAAGACCTAGTTGTCTTTGTTGCAAAGCTATGGACCATGAAGTGTTGGATTTCCCTAGAATGATTGCTAAGATTGAAAGAATGAATCTGAACCAAGAAAACCCTAAGGTTGATCCAAAGACTATAGTAGAATCCCAGAAAGAATCGGAGAAAGTATTGTTACAGATGAAAGAAACCTTGAATGACCACCGACATATCAACTTATCAAGGATATTCAAAGAGAAAGAATGCATCGAATCAAGAATACGAGACTTTGACATTGACTGTGTTCTAGATGAGGAAACATAGGGGAATATCATGACAGAGAGAACTTGGGAAGCCTATTATGATTCCTTCATTAGGAGGAATAGGATTATTCAGAAGAAAACTGGTAAACCTATGTGGGAATCTCACTCAGATGCCTATGAATGCCAATGGAACTTAGACAGGAGAATATTTTGAGATTATTAAATTTATTGAAGACAACGCCTTGTTTACCATGTTACTAGACATCCCTTAGATTGAAAGAGACCAGGCCAAAAGGAAAGAAGAAGAAGCAGTGTTAGAACAACAGAAGCAGAAGTTAAAAGAATTCATGACTAGAAGGATCGCACACTTGATTGCAGAGCGTGAGAACAGATCGAAGCTATTTAACACTAAAGACCTAAATGTCGAAGCTGCAAGAAAATTAGAAGACCAACAGAAGACTGAAGTACTTATCCTAGACAAAGAAGAGGTACTACCCCTGAATCCTAGGAAATAATTTCAACAACGCGAAGTAACTATGTTAAGAGAAGATAAGAATCAGAATGGAAAAAGGCATACTGAGATGAAGCTCACTGGAAAGAAGGCTAGAAAGCTAAGTAAGAAGAGGG
>JASDQU010101266.1:278235-311494 GCA_032191745.1 Picea mariana | reverse complement strand
GAATATCATGACAGAGAGAACTTGGGAAGCCTATTATGATTCCTTCATTAGGAGGAATAGGATTATTCAGAAGAAAACTGGTAAACCTATGTGGGAATCTCACTCAGATGCCTATGAATGCCAATGGAACTTAGACAGGAGAATATTTTGAGATTATTAAATTTATTGAAGACAACGCCTTGTTTACCATGTTACTAGACATCCCTTAGATTGAAAGAGACCAGGCCAAAAGGAAAGAAGAAGAAGCAGTGTTAGAACAACAGAAGCAGAAGTTAAAAGAATTCATGACTAGAAGGATCGCACACTTGATTGCAGAGCGTGAGAACAGATCGAAGCTATTTAACACTAAAGACCTAAATGTCGAAGCTGCAAGAAAATTAGAAGACCAACAGAAGACTGAAGTACTTATCCTAGACAAAGAAGAGGTACTACCCCTGAATCCTAGGAAATAATTTCAACAACGCGAAGTAACTATGTTAAGAGAAGATAAGAATCAGAATGGAAAAAGGCATACTGAGATGAAGCTCACTGGAAAGAAGGCTAGAAAGCTAAGTAAGAAGAGGGATAAGATTGAAAAGTTACAGAAAGTCCCAGAGGGAACCTCACAGAAGGAAAATTTGCAAAATTAGAGCTTTGCCAGGATATCAGAACAGCGACACATGGTACTTCGCCATGGTGAAGCAATATAGTCGTTGGGGAACGTTATAACCATTAGATCAATGCTCTGAATGGATAGAAAACCATTTATGGCCAGCCATCTCGCCATTCGACCATTGATACAGCTCCATAATAGACAGAACCAAGTTAATGAAGAACTCATACCCATTGCAAGCGACCCGTTGTCGAGTTACCTATTTATCCCACCGAGCACACTTTTTCCAATTGAGAATTTGAGCCCACCGACTATGTTGAATTTATACCGTGATTATCATGCTTCTGATCTCTCTCTCTCGTTACTGCATCAAAGCTACCCCCCCCCCGAACCTGAGATTTTTAACGCTGAGGATGTATGTCGGACAAGTTGAGCACTGTAGAAAGCGTTGTTGAGGAATTTTTGATCAACCTGATGACTGAAAGAGTCATGTCAGAGAGAGGATTATCCACATGTGTACAAGAATCATCCACGAGAGGACTTCCAGCCTCTCCATCAACTGCTCGAGCCAAACCATCCCGACCATCATATGAGAAGCGAACTAAGCACAAGGATGATCTTGCGAGGTAGAGGATCAAGTCACGAAGCAAGTAGTGCAACTTGAAGAAGTGATCCAACAGCTACAACATCACATTTTATATTTAGAGCTACGCACTGTGCCCGATACTCCACAGGATGTAAGGGACCAGCAAGAAGCCACTGCCCGCATCACAGTTGACAGACTGAAGGCCCTTACCTTAGAATGCAAGAAATCCGTTGATCGCAGTGCTCAGACGTATGAAAAACTTACCGAGAACCCAGAGTTGTAGGCACTGGAGTCGCAGCTCCAGGAATCGAAGCAGCACGCAGAAACACTACAGGCACAGCTGAGGTCTCTGTCAGTTGTGGAGAGAATGAAGAGATCTCAAGAGCAGTGAACTGCCCAGCAGCAAATCCATAATATCCAGAGCAGAGTTATGGAGATAACTCAAAAACTCCAACCAGTACAAGATAAGGCCTATCAGTTTTTTACATAGGTAGAAGGCCAGGGAGAATAAATAGAGTAGGTTAGCATCATGGAAGAATAGCGCCTAGAAGGACCTGTGAATGATGCAGTCATTCAAGAATTTGTTGAAAAAGAGTGTGTAGCACAGCAGCTAGTCGAAGCAGTTGGAGCCAAGCTCGAATCATTCGAAGTAGAACTTCCTACATCAGAGTGACTCAAGATGAGTCACAGGTGAGTGTTGGGGGCCTATTGGCCCTTGACCAAGTTTTGTTGATATATGGTCAAGTTTGACCTATTTTTGGATTTTGATAGCCTATCGGAGGAGTGCAAGATGAAGCAGAGATCGCGGGATCTCGGCCCCTTTTTGGGTCCTTTTTGGGATTTGGGAATGTGTAATGGGATTGGGATGTAAGCCCATGGGTTTACCCATGTCTAGACCTATTTTGTATGTATAAATAGATGTATAGGCAATGTAAAAGATAGAGGAGAACGAAGGCATCTATGTGATGTTAGTATGTAAATAGGCTAAGTGTCCAGAGTTGGATCTGTGTGATCAAGAATTGTAAGGCTTTGTGCATACTKTGTGAGACTTGTACAAGTTAGTGTAGCAAGATTGTGGAAGGCTTAGTGCTGGAACACAAGGAATAAGGATCTAGCGGGTTGTGCAAATATTTTGTCCTGTGCGGAGTAAGGTTTTTGAGGCTCTATGCTTGTAATCGATTGACTGAAGACAATAAATAAGAAGAGTTGGTGGGMATAGCCCCAGGGTGGGGGTGAACCAYGTAAACATTGTGTTGTTGTGCTTTGTGCCTGTCTTAATTTGTTTATGACTCTCTTGCTAAGTGATTTGATAGAGATAGATAAATTTGTTCATGCTTTGTGCTAATGATGTGTAAKAATGTTAGATCTGACTTCTATGAATGTGATTAGTGCTTGCTTCTACTATTTATGATCCATCTGTTTGTGCTAAGTACTTAACTACATTAGATCAGTGTGAATGTTGTGAAGCTTTTCTTTATCAATGAAGTAGGTATTGATTGCATATTGAGGATCTGACAGTGCTAAGTGCTCTATTAAGTATCATAATCACATATCTATGTCCCAGCTAAGGTTGCAGACACCTGAGTCTCGCAACCACCCCTGCCTCTACCTTGGGTGATACTTCATCTGCTTCGTAGGTGTTGTCGAAAGGGCCGGTAGTTAGGGTTTTTTTGGTGCGTTGTTGTAGCGTTGAACCCTGGGTCTGTCCATGTGCCAACAGTACCACTACGAGCAGAATGAAGAGATAAATGCAATGGGATAGGTCACAAATAAGGGTGCCTTCACCTTATTTTGTTTTATAACTCCCGTGGAGTTATACTCTGAACCGAATAATACTGCAGAGGCAGAATGCCCAAATTATTAATAGGACAAACGATGTAGTATTTTCGCAATCCCAATGCATACGACAAGGTTTCACTGTAATAGATATTGTCTTTTCTTTTTCTGTTATGTTCCCAAGGGTTAGGGTTTGCAGGGAATCTACAATCAAGGGTTTTCCCTGTGTTATAGCTCTCTTGTATATGTGCAGGGTCCAATAGTAGTACTCGACCCAATATCTCAGGGCACTAACTAAGGAGGCTAGAATGTACCCTTATCCATACTACCTAACTACCCAGGTACTAGAGAGTCACTTCCCAAGTGTTATTCTCAGTGACACTTTAGCAGTCAAGTGGTTGATCGTTTTATCTATGGAGGGCTTCAGGATGCCTAAGTTGTTTCGTATACAGGTGTTATCTGATGCACTACCACTCGAAGGGGTACCAACAGGGGTTACAAGGGTGGCCAAAATATGTGCGCTTAAGAACCACTTGTATTTCCTGTGTGTATGACTCCTCGACCACAGTTTTATGCATGTAACGACATATCTCTGTAACTTAAAGATTTCGTAATAGATCTCTACCCTGGAAGTTTTTTAGCCCACAATTCTTTCCCTGGAAAGAGCTCTGATACCACTTGAAATATTCCTAATACAATATATTATATAGAACATAAAATATCTAGCAAGAAATGATAGAATAATAATGATATATCCAAAAAATTATTAGAAGAACACCATAATAACACCAGAATAATCACCAGGAAGAGCAACTTTATTATGATAGCAATGTTCACTTTCCTCTTCGAGGGGGAAACCTCCAGCAGAGCAGAGCTATATTAAAATAATCTCCAAGACAAAATATCCAATTCCTCCTACTCTTATTTATACTACTTATAACTTGTATGGAAACTTCTACAGGAAGATGTTTCTAGAAGCGAGATCTTCTATTAGGTCTTCTTACATTGACCTATTTTTCTTGATTTATTAGGCCTTATTAATTAATGTCAGCCTTTATTAAATAGAAAACATATCCTATTAACTAATGACCCATGGAAAGGGGTTAGGATTGGATCCTAAAAATATTCTTGATAAACAATCTATAAATAAAAGAGAGGCTAAGCATGAGGAAGAAAACACCTTGAAGCACCAAACCCTAGCCTTAGGTTTTCACCAAATCTGATCTTTCAATGCTGAAATTTAATTTCCATATTTGAGAATCACCTTAAATCAACCCAAAGAATGTTAGATAACACCTTAAAGTTCAATCCAATAGGGTCCATTTTCCTCCTTAGGGTTAAAAATCAACAATTAAGCATAAACCCTAGGAATAATATGTCTGGGAAATGAAATAATCCATTAACTTTACACTATACAATAAATTAAATCTAAATAAACGGTTTTCTTTTATTTTCACCGTTGGATCTATTATTAAACAACACAAATTAAAAATTTTAATTTTTTAGAGTTTTTGGTTGGTTGTTGGATATAGGACTAGTGCCTTTTTTTTATCCAATTAGGAATTATAAGGTCAAGAATAATGCACCTCTAAGAATTGCTCACTTATATATTATGGACTAAGTTAAGTTATTAGAACCATGAAGGAAGAATAATCTCCAACTTAATCAAGCTAAGCTAAGAGGACCAAGGCCCTACAAGAAGGGATTCCTCAAAGGAAAAAACCTTCATCAACAAGATCAACTATAACTTAAACAAAATACTTAAAAACCCTTGCCAAGGAACCAAGATGAAAAACAAAGGAATGGATTAAGTAATTAACCAAGTTAGAAAGAGAATAAAGAAGGACCAAACCCTAGAACATCTCCTCTCCAAATAGTTAACTAGCTGCTCAAATGGATTGTTCTTGAAATATAGTTGAAGACTTGATTCACCATAACAAATATTTAATGCACCAAGAAGACAACCAAGAAAGAGAAAGCTCCAATAATTGACACCAAAACCTCAAAAGGAATATTTTCTATTTTGTAATCACAAATAATCCAACAATTCACAAAGATTTTGAATGAGAGGAGAGCCTCTATTCATAAAGGAGGCTTTTACATCCTTCTCATTATTTGTTAATTTTTTTCCCTAAATGTAGCCTAGGAGACTAACAAAGAAGAATTTTCATCCTAAAAAATATGGAGACTAATTCAATACATAATTAAATGATTCCAAATGTACATTAAACCCTCATGAGAGAAGAATATCCCACAAACAATGGGGCTTATTTTATTTCCTAGCACAATGTTCCGAAAAAAGAGTGATGTGGAGGCCTCAAAACAAGGTGAAGTAGCCTCCTAATCAAGAAAATCTCAAACGTTCATCTCTTCCAAGTGGAATGACCCCATGAAACAGTGGAGAATGACCTCAAAATTGGATGGCCACCTCATAATGTTCTCAATGGAGCAATAAAAGTAATCTCAAATGTATGATCGGGCCCCCAAATCAACCAAAGATGCTCCATAAGGTAAGGAAGATCCATATCCAAGTCAAATCATCATAAAAAACACCAACATGGCTATCATAAACCCCACATGTGTGAGTCTTCCCTCAAATCATGTGAAAAAACACCTCCAAAAGTGGTGAAAAAAGAAGGGCGCTCTAGGATATCTAATGTGGCATGTGTAGAGGATGTCCATGTGTGAAAAAGTAGCCCAAATGTGCCTCTAAGGATGTGACCAATTCCTCAGAATATGTGTATTTTCTAGAGAACTATGAAACTACCTCGGGAAACATGAAGCTAAGTGAACATATGTTGAACCATCTTTGGTAATAGATGGCCAAAGTGTGATAAATACATAAAAGAGGGATCAATTCTTAGGAATACATCATATACATAGGGATGACAACCTTTACAAAGAGAAACACTTTTACATCATATACAAAATGGTAAGAGACCATGTAGCTCCCCTAGATCATGTGTCCTATTAGATCCACCCCAATATGGTTGCATACCTAACCCAAATCATAAATGACCGACATGATGAGAGTTACCAACATCAAGGGGCAGTCAACCATAGCCATAAAAGGAAAATCTAATCTTGAACTGGGAACCTAAAAGGATGGGACATGACCGACCACATGGGATTTGGACATACCACATAAGCCCCCTCTTATACATAAAACATCTAAGCATGGTATAATACAATAAATGAGTGCAAATACAACCACACTTTTGGATCATCATGGTACAATAAGGCACATAATCTTCTCATATGATGGTCCACATCTAGGGAAAAAATAGAGGGTACACTAAGGTGAATTTGAGGTGTAACAACTGGCTCCAACTCAGGAACATGTGCTCATCTTGAGAGTGCGTGAGAATTCTAGAATCTAGGAAACTTGTAGACCTGAAAAATTCTCAACCACTAGATATTAAATACTTGGGAGGGTCAAGACACAAGTTCATTTTTCCCTTCCCTAAAACAGAAATAAATTCATGCATAAATGAAATATATATGCAAGCACATGTTAGTAGCACCACATATCAAAGAAATATAAGTACATGTGAGCAACATTTAACTTTTTTTTCTAAAAAAAAATGCAAATGTAAAAATCAATGAAATGAAATCACACAAGTAAGAAAGGGTGAGAAAGATCACTATGGTACAAGGATTCCCCATGTAATCATATATTACTTTCATAGAACATATTCAATAATTTCCCATTTAGGGGCAATGACAATCTCTCACCATCCAGATGAATTATATAAAAAGAATTATTACCTGCAAAACCTTCAATTTTGTAAGGACCCAACCAAAGACATTCAAACTTACCATGTTAACCTGCCTTTTCATTTCTTTTTGTTCCACATGAGAACAAGATCACCTTTCTGGAAATTTCTTGAGCGAGTCTTCTTGTCGAACTTTGTCTTCATATTTTCTTGACCCTTTGCTATATGATCAAAGGCACGTATTTTATTCTCTTCAAGCTCGATTAGCTGGTTGATTATGTTTTGTGCTCCATAATTATTGGATCAAAACTCCTATATTAACTTGTAAACCATGATCTTCAAGTGAACTGATAATGTTACATCCATCCCATACACTAACTCAAATGGGATTTGTTGATCCTCAATTTGTTTCTGTTGGAATATTGAGAGGGGGGGTGAATCAATATAATCACTTTTTACCACTTTCAATCACGAAATCTAAACTTCAACTTTATCAACATTATATCATCTATGATTTCATTCAATATTTCATGAGCATATAACCCTAAGCAGTATCATCACATCAAATAACCACATGCACAATACACTAGAATTTACGTGGAAACCCAAATGGGAGAAAACCACAGAGTGTTTTCTTATATATATCAAGAATACATTCATAGGAAGAACCAACTTCCAAATTCTCCAGCACCAACTAAAAGGAGGAACCAACCCCCTGATTTATAGGCACCAACCTAAAGGAAGAACCAACTCCTGGATTTCTCCGACACCAACCGAAAGGAGGATACAACCCCCTAATTTATATCCACCAACCTGAAGGAAGCTCCAACTCCTTGAGTTCTCTAGCACCAATCAAAAGGAGGATACAACCCACTTTCCTTGCCTCGTCCTGCCATCCTGAAATATAAGTGTAGAATCACTGTCACTACCACTAATAATGTCATTTCTAATGTCACCAATACATCAACCAACCTATCATTGTCACTGTCACATCAACCTGTGACTACCACTGTCACATAAAGTCATGATTAGCATCATCACACCAACCTGTCATTCATGATCAATCAATCATCCAACCTATGATTATCTCTGTCGCTGATATACCATCATCATCCAATTGTACCCAGATCCACTCATGTGGATACCAAAACCATCACCAAACCATGTACATCAACCATCAACAAGAACATGTACCATACTTGTACATCAACATGTACCATACCATCCATCAACCATATACCATACCAAGTACATCAACCATGTACCTCATACATGTACCAATAATATTCCTCACACTATGCACCAAATATGTGCCTCAAACATATACCAATGCATCAACAAGGTACTAAAGGCATGACTGTGAAATCATCAACAACTAACCAATATGTACCTCAAACCATGTGCCTCAAGCATGTGTCAACATCCATAAACCATGTACCAAGAGATACCATAACACATGTGCCATATCACTCATATACCATACAACAAACCATATGCCAAGTATCCAAGATGTGCCTTTAACAATGTATCATACCATCATTAAGGTGTACCATGCACAATCACTACCATGACATGCCTCAAGAATGTACCATAAAAACATAAGAATAAGCCTAAAAAATAACACATAATCATACCTTTGATCATGTAGATGACCTGATACACAAGATTACAAACCTGTAGCTCTTCCTCAACTTCAGCAACAAGATAATAGCATCTTCATCAAAATTTACCTCGGTCTCATAGGACTAGTTTTGGACTAGTCACAAACCCTAAATTTCAACAAGTGTAACTCTGTACATGTAATGAATAAAGGTATGAAATTGTAAACACATATAATTGGAGATATTTCTTCCATCTCCTCAAAATTTCAGGGTTTGAAACTTCTCATAACTAAAGTTATAGCGAAAATGACAAACCTTCCTGAATTTTATCCTACTCTAGAGAGTGAACTTGTACAACATTCCCCGCGCTCAACATTTGATATATGATTCTGAAACTCGCACACAAGATACTACAAACTATTATATTTCCACTTTAATTGGTCTCACATAATTTGGATCCTCTATGAATAAGTAATGATTGTTTTACTCAGAACACATGCTTGAGAATAGTTTCAAGACTAGCCAAAAACCCTATCTTCCATAGAGTGTATATCATGAACTACAATGACCCAGAAGCTAAAAATTTTACACATGTACCTTGATATGTCTTCTCAACAACCTCCAATTTTTTCTATCTTATTCATTCTAGAAAAAACACTATAGAAAAAATGGTAAGATTACCTGTAAATAACATACCTTAGAACACATTATCACAAGACTTCATCATCCCTTGGAATTTTTCCCTTCTTCACTTCATCTTCTCTATGAAATTCTCCTCATATATCCTTGGTTACCTCAGATAAGAATAACTTACTCACATAAAATATATTCAATAGAATGTGCGTGTGAATGTACTTATGAGTGACTTATTGAGGTATATATATACTTTTTCTAAGTAACATATTTCCTTAACTTTAGGGCTTCTTGAACTTTCTTGTTACAACCATGTTACCTTTTCATTAATGACTTGCAACCAATTAGGGGCTTCTTAAACCATATTTTGGGATTCCAAATTCATTACCTCCTAACTCCTCAACCATGAGGAACTACATGACATTCCACCTACCATTGGAAACAACATGATGATGACTATCCATCTATGAGTGTATTACCTGCATTTACATTGCCATTCATGTCCTTATTCCTCAAACAAATTCAGGCTTCATGAACACACCTATGGTTTTCTTGTACACTTCTTCAAATTTTCTTTCCATGAGATCCATTCTTAGAGCTACGCCATAAGGGGACCACTTTGGATAATTCTCCAAATACATCCATCACATTTGTTGACATCAATGACAACCACTGTTTGTTTAAATCAATGACAACCAACTATCGAGCAACATCAAGGAAAACTAATTGTCCAACAATATCCCCCTTTGACATTGAAGGAAACAATCATACTCCACCTGTGACCAATACTCCTCCGATGTTTCTCTCCTCATGTTTCTCTCCCCCTTTGACATCAATGTCAAAGGGTATCTCCCCTTGGGGCTACTCTTCATGTCTTCATGCTTATAATATTTCTCTTCTGATCTTTCTCTTTCTTCCCCTTTGACATCATTGGTAAAAGGGTAACTCCCCTTATCGATATACCTTCTCTAAACAATCTTTCTATGAATTCATGTGCTCTCCCTATATTAATGCTTCTGATCTCTTTCTCTGGGAATTTCTCTTCCTTGACTATTCTACAAGTTGTCATGTAGATCAATGTGGGATTTCATGTATATGCTTTATTTCCTCTCTTATGGTGTTCTTTTTCGATTGGTGCTTCCTCTTTTAATTCACCTACATATATAAAAATCATTCAAAGTTACTTGAATTAAAGTCTTCATGGCTTGCCAAGTTCACATCAATGACCATACCTTCTTCTAACGATATAGATTATGTTGTGCCTTTTACTGCTTTCCTTCCTGATTCCACTTGTCCATTGATTCCATTGATTCAAATTGCTACTATGATTCCTCCATGCCCACTTCTATTTTCTCCTGCCTTATCTGTCCCCCCCATTTCCCCTCACTCCACTCACTCACCACTCCCTTACTCCACACTTAACTTATTCTTCACTCATCGGTTGTACTATTTCCCTCACCCACTCACACTTCCCTCACTCCCCAACCCATGAACCTAACCTTGACATACTCCTTCACCTCCTTATCCCTCGATCCCCATGACCCCCTTAATTTGCTGCCTACNCCATCCTACCTCATCTTAATACTTGTGTCACTCACAAATCTACCATGTCCCTACACTACCCTCCCCTCCCCTTCCCTCTCATTCCACCTTCTTTCCAAACTTAACCAATATTTTGAATTATTTATATGAATCATTAACCAATCAAGTTACTCCATTTGGTAGCCATTCACCTCATGACACATGGTAGTGCATTATTAGTTACACATGGCACCTAACTAATGGAAACACATGGMAACCCACCATTAGAGACACATGGCATATTATTATTGGTTCCATGTGGTAGATTATTGACCTATCACGTGATCACATGTGGCGACATGTGGACTATTGAATCATGATGACTGGGCATGAGGTGGAGGTTGACTGGGTATTTAAAATATTAATTAATTAATTAATTTYYAAGGGTCGAATTTTACAAATCTTCATAGTCTTCCTTTGTTTCACATTAAGTCTATGTTACACCTCGTAATATATACATTAAAATATATGAAAATACCATGCATATGGGATAAATATTATGAAGACAAGTCAAAATTTTCAAAAGGAAAGGTGAAATTTAATCAAGGGCCCRGATTGTTGAGTGAAGATCAATCAACAGTGGTTGATTCATGTTGTTCTAGAGGCCATATCTTGAGATCTGGGAGTCGGAATTGCTCAAACTATACCTAGTTGGAAATGTATTTCAATGAGGAAGATGATGGGATACGTCTTGAGAGCTTAAATTTTCCAGAATTTTCTAAGAAACTAAAAGACCAATTAGCCATATTTTTATGCTTCGCTAATAAATCTGTTTGAAAACTCGACTTCATGAGCTCCTATCTTGAGATCCAGGAAATCAAATCACACCCAGGAGGATTCGTTGGAAATTTAAGATGATTAATACCACATCTAAATTGGTTTCCATGGTTGAAAAGTTGGATATACCATCTAGAATAGTAAAACACAATCCCATTTTTAAAAGGGAAATTAATTAATTTTTTCAAAATAAAATTTTATTAAAAAACTTTTATTAAAGATGGAAAAGGACCCATTTTAAGATACAAATATCAATTATGAAAATAAATTAATGAGACTTAATTGATTCATTAATTAAAGTGATATTTTCAATAAAGAAAAATCCCCAGCTACTCGAGAAGTTAGAAGATTTGGTTTTTAAAAGCAAGAGAGGGCTTCATAAAAAATTCCATTATCAGAAGGGCAAGGGCAGAGGATCAGAAGAAGAAGGTATAGACATTAAAATGAAACTAATATTTTGATGAACGAAAAAAGATATCTCCATATTCTCTACTCGTTTTCTTTTTCTACACCATTTTCTCAAAGCTTTATGCTTGGATGTCTGAATTGAGCACAAGGCTGAGATTCTTGAGTGTTCTTCTTGTATTTAAAAAAGAAAAAATCTTATATGATCATAGAGTATTCTCATTCATTTATATGACTGTCAAATTTTTGTGTATTGTTGAATATATTTCATGAATAAAAATCCACAAAGAATCACTCTGGGGCATGACTTCAATTATGTTTCAAATCTTGGAATTTATGAGTGTGAGATGTTTGAAGTATGCTTATCAAATTCTCTTTTGTTATAACTATTATACTCTTTTAAATTTATTTGAATGATCGAAATCATTTCCTCGTGTTTCTAAAGAGAAGATATGGATGTGTTATTTGTATTTAATTCAGAGGGTTGTGTTGGAATACTGAGAGGGGGGGTGAATCAGTATGAACACTTTTTACCACTTTCAATCACAATATATAAAATTCAACTTTATCAACAGTATGTCATGTATGATTGCATTCAATATATCATGAGAATATAACCATAATCAGTATCATCACATTAAATAAACACATGCACAATACACCAGAATTTACATGGAAACCCAAATGGGAGAAAACAATAGAATGTTTTCTTATATATATCAATAATACATTCATAGGAAGCACAAATTCCAAATTCTCCATCACCAACTGGAAGGAGGCACCAACTTGAAGGAATCTACAACTCCTTGAATTCTCCGGCACCAACCCCTTGATTTATAGGAACCAATCTTAAGGAAGCACCAACTCCTTGAATTCTCTAACACCAATCGAAAGGAGGCTATAACCCCCTTTCCTTGCCTTGTCCTGCCACCCTGAAATATAAGTGTAGACTCACTGTCACTACCACTGATCAACTTGTAACTCCCATTGTCATTGATACATCAACCAACCTGTCACTGCCAATTTCACATCAACTAACTATAACCAGATACACTCACATGGATACCAAAACCATAACCATACCATGTACCAAAACTTGTACCATATCATGTACATCAACCTATACCATACCATGTACATCAACCATGCACATTAATCATCAACTGTGTACATCAACCATATACCACAACCTACCATATTGTTATATGTAAAATTTTCACACTACCTAGTGTTGTACTAAGTGTCACTTTTTCATTAAGTGTCACACTTGTGTAGAGTTGTGTTGATGAGTGTCGTAATTCCAAAATGACACTTTCCTAAGTGTCGTACTTGTTTTTCATCACTCTGACACCATGGAACAACACTTTGTCATCATCATGGGCCATTAGAGAAAATAAAAACACATTTTGGAGGTTGAAAACATGACTTTTCCTTTAATTTTTGGCTTAGTTGGAAGGAGGGTGCCCCCCTTTTCATGCATAGGGAGCATCCCCCCTCATGGAAGACCCTTGGTAGACCATTTGGGAGCATCCAGGATGCCCTGTCTGCTACTCTAGGGGAGCTTCCTTCCTATTAGGAGAGTTTAACTGATTCCTCCTTTTTCTGTGGGACAAGTTTCGAGTATCTTTGGGTTGTTATGGTTTGGGGTGACTCATGATCTCGAGATATTCTACTTTTGGAAATAAATTATAACCTAAGGAGGAATAATATCAACCTTATGCACCTAATCCTCAACCGTTCCTTGATTCCCTATGTTGGTTAGACCTCCCAAGCTCCTATATAAACTAGGCCTCTCAAGGTTGAAAGGGGGGTTCATATGAAAGGCATAAAACTTTTGATCTCAGAATTCAGGAGTATTTTGGCAGTGCACATAAGGGGATGGAAAGGAGAATCATGGAGGAAGCTTGCACCCCATTGTAAGTTCCATTCTTTATTATATATATTAGCTTGGCCTATTTCCTCATTTCCATTGTTGTTTCAATTCATGCTTGAATGAGTGTAACATGATTAGGATAGTATTTACCTAAGTTGTTGCTACTAGTAGAAGAGGAGGGTAGTCTTATTCTTTTGTAGGTAGACTACATTTGGAGCTATCTTGAATCTAACTTTAGAATGGCAAGGAGTAGCGAAGACATCCGATGTAAACATCTACTTCTCTCTCCTTCTCCTTTTCTCTCTCATTTCGTGTAAGAATGGATGGAATTTAGGAATGTTAGGTTCCATTTCCTTCAATTGTATTTGTTGAAGAAAAGCTAGCTAAGGAGAGCTCAACCTATCCACAAGGTGAAATTTCCTACAACATTTTTTGGCGACTCCACCTAGGAATGAGTCTTTCCTTGGTTTTTAGCCTCTTTGCTTTGTATTGCTTCTTTGAATTCTTGTTTTCTAAGGTCCTATGTGTTTTCACCCTCTTTGAGTAGCTTACAAAGTCCTTTGTTAGATTTTTGTTGAGTCTGGGCTGAATCTCACTTGATCTGGAGCACGTTTTGGCTTATTTAGAGCTAGGACACCCCCCTTAGTGACCTATAGAGTGTCCTCTCCTTAGGGACACCCACTGTTTAACCCCTGAGGAGCATCCTAGACACCCTCTTCTAGTGTATTAGGGAGAAACCTCCTCCCTAGGATGCCCTTTCTCCTTGATTATAGGAGTGTCCCCCCTATTTCTGGACTGATTTTTGTCCTTTTTCCTCTCTATTTCTTGATCCTTTTTTTACTCAGAATTACGCCTCAGATCCTTGTTGGATTTCTTAGGACTTTGTTTGTTTGAAAGATTTTCTTATATCACTCTTTTGTTTTTGATAATCCATTTTCTTGGATCAAGTTGTGAAAGGTCAAACATTCATGCTTCATCTAATCCTTTGATGCAGTTTTGATTGTCAGTGATTCTGATTTTTTGGTGATTGTCCAATCATTAGAATTATGTCTTTTTATTTCTAAAAACTTTCGAGTTCTTTTCTTGTCAATTTTGAAAGTTCATTTCATTAACTTGGAGACAATATAGTGCATCAAACACTGTTATTTCAGTTCTCTTTTTGGTGATTGTTGATCCATCAAGTCAGTTCTGAATCTTTTAGGGTTTGTTGCAACATTAATTGATCATAGATATGTTGGTTTTAAAGCCCTTTTTAGAGTGATTGTTTTCTTTCCAACTGTCTTCTTTAATGAGTGTTAGAGGTCATTTCTATGTTTGATTCTTTCAGCTTTTGACCTTGTGAATGCGTCTTTGTTTGGATATTGTTTTTGCTTCATGTTCTTCTCTATATCATCCTTGAACGCTTTCATTTCATTTGAAAGAAAAAAAGCATTAAGAAATTGCATTTGATTACATTGCATTTTAGAACCAAACAAAGAGAATTCGATTCCATTCTATTTAGTAGCATTGTCTTGAACATCTTCTTGGGATTTAGGAATTGTTTTTGTTGCATTGCATTGGGTTTATGCGTTTACGAATGGAAAAAAGACTCTTCTCCTTTCCATAGTTAGCATTCATCGAAATTGAAATTTTTGCATTTCATTTTCATTTTTCATGGTTTTAAGAGTCGAGTCCAAATATCATCAGTTTAATTTCCATACCTTTGAGTAACGAACAACCATGAAATCAAAGTGCTAATTAAAATCTATCTAGAAAATTTTCTTTCTAGGGTTTTACAAACCTGCATTAGATTAGTTGTAGGGATTTGGAATAGGTGGTGAAGATAACTTTTCAAAGCTATAAAAAAAACATAGAATATTGAGTTAGGGAGAGAAATCCATTTGTTGCAGCACTCTCCTGGGAAACCCTTCTCACACAAGGGTCAATCACGAGGTCACATTGGGGCCAATGGAGTAATTGACCACACTTCGTTGGTCCTGGTGGAGTGGTCTGCATGTATTACAAACGGTGTCATTAGACACTTGGGGATCACTTGGGAGGTTCACACCTCGGTCAAAGGCACCTATCAAGGGGATTTCAGGTTTCAACACTGCCCTTGCATGTATACTCGACTGTCGATTGTTTCCCTTGGATTTTATTGTTGTAAGTGGTAGCCTTAGTGGCCATAATCTTTAGGGTTCATACACAAGGTGACGATGAAGGGGAAAGTATTTGATGTACCTGGAATAGATGTTGGTCAAAATCACTCTGGATCCTTGGAGGGTAACCTGTGGTTGTGTTGCATGGGAACTTGCACTAGGGTGTAAGTGCATTAAAAAGGTCACCAATGTAACTATTCCACCCACCCTATCTCAACCCCTTTTCCTATTGATCCTGCGACGTTGGATTTCATCACCAACTAGTGGTTTCATTGTGGGAAGGTTTGTTTACCCATTTTCTTCCTAGAGTTTTTAGCATGTGTTGTTTGTTTTCCCTAGAGGACCTTGGTTTGAATCAGTGTATATGGCATCAGTCTCTGGAACTACCAATGAAGTAACCCCTTTCCTGGGGAACCTTTCATTTTTCCTTCTTTTGGAAACCTTGGTCCTCCTTATATTTCCACATTGAGTCTTCCCAAACTCACTATCATATTATTGGTATTTTTTTTCCCACTCTGGTGATATCGAATGCTCCTAGTGCTTCAAATTCAATCCCCTCACCCCAAGAACATCCACCTCATGTTAACCCTTCACCTTCTTCTTTGATTGTGTCTTCTTCCCTTTCTTCTCCTTCGCTTAGTGAAAGCTCTGAAGTTGGTAACCAAGTGGATAAGAAGAAGAAGAAAAGGAAGATTAAGAAGAAGAAAAATAAGAAAGGGGCCAAAATTCCAACCACTGCAGGACATGTTGGAATCAATCAACCAATTACTATCAATCAGACTGGTAATTTTGATGAGGTTCAAAATCCTACCAAGACAACTCGCAAGCCCAAATTCCCTTGCAGGCTTTGTAAGTGTGACCACCTTCTTAAGGATTTCCCCGGTATTCCCAAGGTTTTAGACATGTGGTACACGAGTTCCAAACAAACTCTATCATTAGCCTCTATAGGTCATGTAGGTGATGAACCATCAACTAGTGAAAGTAATGCTGGGAAAAATAAAAGTAGAGTCAAGTTTCCTTATAAGTTATGTGAAGGTATTCATTAAGATCACCCTTTCCCTCGTATGGATGAAGCCTTGAAATTGTTGGAAGACATGATTGTTTCTCATCCATAACTTCCAACTAATTATCGTAAGCTCTCTCCCAACCTACCATAGTTTCTAAAGTGGTTGATCTGGTTTCCTCATCGGTCGATCCCACTCTTCCTTCGAGGAGTGAAGTTAAAGTGGTCGATCTGGTTCCATAGTCGGTTGATCCCACTCTTCCCTTGAAGAGTGAACTCCAAGTGGTTGATCCAATCCCATCATCAGTCTATCATGCTCTCTCCTTAGAGAGTGACATTCACCAAGTGATCGATCCAATCCCATCATTGGTCGATCCCACTCTCCCGTAAGAGAGTGAAGTCGATACCGTTCATGTTTTCCTTGTTCACACTGATTCTTCCTTACAAGGGAGAATTTTTCCTTCTACTATGGAACCCCCTCCAAGTAGTGAGGCCATTATTTTTTATTGGCATGGAATTACTGGACCTCGTCTTCCTTCCTATGTACCTTTCTAAATCATTTTTCGGGTTTGTGGTAGGGACGTTCCTCAAACTATTGTAGACGAAGGTGMTTTCGTTAGTATTTTATCCTCAACTTCTTGGCAAGATTTATGTTCATCTTGTGTCAGWCACCTAGAATTTGTTATATTTTAACAAACAAATCACTGAACCTTTAGGGATCCTTATGCAGATGCTCATTACTTTAGGAGGGAAAATTGTCTCTATTGATGTTATATTAATTCGGGACCCCTTGGATTTTACTTTTCTACTTGGAAGAAATTATTTATATTCCATGAAAKGCATCATGTCCACTCTCTTTCGAGTGATATCTTTCCCTCATAATGGAAAATTTGTGACTATTGATCATATTTTGTTTTTTGGTCCTACTTTTCCTGCCATCCACCAGCCTTCCCTAGATGGTCCTTATGTGAAAGTGGTATCACCCCCGCCACAGGTTAATTATGTGGCAACGTTTTCCCTGCATTCAACTCCAGATGAGAATGAGCCTCTCACTGTATGCTCGACTTTGTTTGACTTAGATCTAGTAGTGGACATAGTGATCTCTTCGATAGGGCTATTAAAGTCTGGTCTCCTTACCCCTATTGTGGCCCTCGGCATGGATTCCTTCCATAGTGTTATTCTTTCATCCAACAAATATCTCCCAGAATCCATGATAGAGGTAGGTCCCTTAACATCTGTTCCTTCCATAGCATTGTCCTCTTGGAAGCCATGATCAAGAAGAGGTCGATGAGCATAGTTCTCTTTTCTATGTAAAGCTCATTAAAAAATGAAATAGAGGTCTGGGAATTGAACCTAGAGGGTGATCATAGTTCTCTTTTCTATGTCAAGCAAGTTAAAAAATGAAATAGAGAGTTATGAGCATAGTTTTATTCTCTATGGAAATCTCGTTAAAAAATGAAACAAAGATATGGGAATCGAACCTAGAGGTTATGAGTATAGTTCTATTCCTGTGTCAAGATCATTAAAAAATGAAACAACCACCTCTCCTTTTAAGTCGAGTCTTTCATTAGAACTCATACCTAAACCTTCATTTCATCCATCTGGGTCATTTGATCCTCTTTATTCCTCTCGCTCTGGTGAACATTTATCTATTAGTAACCAGGAGTCTATTATTGTATAGAAATTGGTGATAGTACAAGAGTCAGTGAATGAAATGAAACTTGGGGGGGATGTCTATAGCCTCTGGTTATCATTTTGGAGTTAAGCCGCTAGCTTCTCAAGTTGGGGGAAAAGTACCAACCACCCATGGGTATCCTTCCTCGAAACCTTTGGACATTACATTGGGAAGTTTCGAGCACAATTAGTTTTTGGTTTTAAGCTTGTTAAACAATGAAACTGGTTTCGAGCATAGTTTACTTTATAGTTTCAAGATCGCAAAAAAATGAAACCTACCCAAGTATAGTTTTAATTTGTTTTCAATCTTGTCTAAAAATGAAACCAATCTTGATCTTAGTCTTTGTTCTTTCTCATGCTCGTAAATACATGAGAATATGTTACCGAGCTTAGTCTTTGTTCTTTCTCGTGCTTGTAAATACATGAGAATAGGTTACCGAGCTTAGTCTTTATTCTTTCTCATAGTCATAAATACATGAGAATATCTTACTGAGTATACTTTTATCACTTTTTCAGACTCGTAAAAGATATATAAAAAGGGAGCTCTTTGGAGTCTCCTTTAAGCTCTTTTCAGACTCCCTAAATATGAAAATATTGTCAAGTGATCTTGTTGTCTTTCACGCTCGTTAAAGTGAATCAGAAAGCACGATTGTCAAGTGATAGTTTATCTCTTTTTAGGTCTCATCAGACTACTTACGAAAAAGTAACACCCTGACCATATTGGTTAGGAGAGTTATCCTAAGTATTATTTTATACTTTTTCGGGATTAGGAGACTAAAATTACAAAAAATTCCATATGGAGTCTTCTTTAACATCTTTTCATACTCTCTAAATATGAAAAGACCATCGAGTTTACCTTCTCTGGACTCATAAAATTTTGCATTGAAGGACCCATATGGGATCAAACCCTTACTTCTTCTAGTTCATTAAACATGGGAAGAGGGACTCATACAAAGGATGAGCTTATAGTACAAGCATATGTTATCCTCCTCAAGCTTGTGTAAAAATAAAGAGGTACGCATCGATCATGGTGGGGGAAAAAAAATTGGGAAGTGAGTCAATATTTTGAAACATTATGACAGTTGTTTGTTTCCCTTGAACATGGAACATGTATACATTATGTCATATGGTTGGGTAATTTGTTTCTCCGAATCATTCGAATTCCATGTGTCATCATACTCTTTCGACTCATTCGAAGAGAACCTTTGGTTTTCATCACGCTCTACACGTCGTCATACTCTTTTGACTCCTTCAAAGAGAATCTTTGGTTGTCATCACACTATGGTGATCATCACATTATGTTTTGATCCTTTCCTCGTTGAGTAAAATTATTCCAAGTCAATTGTTGTGCCGCGCAATGTTCAAAGGAAGTATCAACCTTACAACCACTTTACAATATTCATACCCGTGTGAGTTTGCCCCCATTTAATTCATCATTATTCATCACTATCCTACATTTGTTTCATGTTGTTAATGGGGGATATGTCATGTCCCTCCTTCGATGAGTCTATTCCTGTCGAATTCATCACATTATCTAGGAATTAGACTTAGAAACCAATTAGTACCTTGGATCTTGCATGCCTCAATGGCAGGTTTCCTCGTTTTCGACAGTGGGTTTGTATCATTGATTTCTGATCGGAAGACTACACCGAGTGTTCAAATTTAGCTCATTGATTCATGCATGTTGGATTGTACTAGGGTACCTTGGGATTCATTTACATCATTGATGATTTCCCTCGCACTTGTTGACGGTATACATTAATGACCGGTAATCAAGTGGCTTCTACCATGTTCGACATCAATACATTTATTCACATGGATAGATTCGTACCATTTTAGGATCAGGATGAAGACCTTGGGTTGGGAACTCATTTTTTTATGTGCTTTTCCTAGGTTGCATTGGAGATCATTTGACACTATTGTATATATTGTCACATAGATCCACTTTGTATTGGTCTGTGGCTATGTTGTTTTGTCATATTGTAACTCCATTGTGTACAATATCATGGCTACAACTTGATCATGTCATGGAGATATAGATCCATGTTGTATGTTTGGTGGCCATATCCTTAGTTCGTACTTTCATGGATCAGCAATGTATTGGTCAGTGGCCATGCTTTGAGTCATCTTGTACCGAGCATGGGTATTCCTACCTCAGGATGATTTATATATTTACTGCTTGATGCTTGTTTGCAACTTCCGTCCGACTCTCCTATTCCAACACCCCTCACATGTGTAAAACTTTTTGGCCATCAATGTTTTCTTTTGACCTCACATTTTAGGGGGAAATCTGTTATACGTAAAATTTTCACACTACCTAGTGTCATACTAAGTGTCGCACTTATGTCACTTTTTCATTAAGTGTCACACTTATGTACAGTTGCGTTGTTGAGTGTTGTAATTACAAAATTACACTTTCCTAAGTGTCACACTTGTGTTTCATCACTCTGACACCATAGAACAATACTTTGTTATCATCCCAAGCCATTAGAGAGAAGAAAAACCCATTTTGGAGGTCACAAACATGACTTTTTCCTTCAATTTTTGGCTTAGTTGGAAGGAGGATGACCCCCTTTTCATGCATAGGGAGCATCCCCTCCTCATGGATGCCCCTTGGTAGACCATTTGGGAGCTTCCAAGATGCCATATCTCCTACTCTATGGGAACGTCCTTCATGTTAGGAGAGTTTTAATCGATTCCTCCTTTTTTGTGGGACAAGTTCCAAGGATCTTTGGGTTGTTATGGTTTGGGGTGACTCATGATCTTGAGATATTATAATTTGGGAAATCAATCCTAACCTAAGGAGGAAGAATCTCAACCTTATGCACCTAATCCTCAACCATTCCCTTGATTCCCTATGTTGGTTAAACCTCCTAAGATCCTATATAAACTAGGCCTCTCAAGGTTGAAAGGGTGTTCGTATTAAAGGCATCAAAATTTTGATCTCAGACTTCAAGAGTATTTTGGTAGTGAACATATGAGGATAAAAAGGAGAAGAATGGATGAAGCTTGCATCCCATTGTAAGTTCCATTGTTTCGTATATATATTAAGTTGGCCTATTTCCTCATTTCCATTGTTGTTTCAATTCATGCTTGAATGAGTGTAACTTGATTAGGATATTATATACCTAACTTGTTGCAACTAGTAGAATAGGAGGGTAGTCTTATTATTTTCTAGGTAGAATGCATTTGGAGTTGGCTTGAATCCAACTCCAAAGAGGCAAGGAGTAGCAAGGACAACTGACGTAAACATGTACTTCCCTCTCCTTCTCCCTTTCTCTCTCATTTCATATATGAATGGATGGAATTTAGGAATGTTAGGTACCATTTGTTTGAACTGTGTTAGTTGAAGAAAACCCAGCTAAGGAGAGCTCAACCTATTTGCAGGGTGATATTTCCCACAACACATACCATGTACATCAATCTATACCATACCATGTACATCAACCATGTAGTACCATCTCATGCATCAACCATGTACCATACCAAGTACTAGAACTTGTACCATACCATATGCCAAGTATCCAATATGTGCCTCTAACAATGTATGATACCATCACTAAGGTGTACCATGCACAATCACTACCATGACATGCCTCAAGCATGCACTAGAACCAACATATAACCAAGAGAGCAAATATTTCTCCAAAGATAGCGCACCAGACAGAAAGTCCCAAAACCACATAACAAGAAAAATACTCAATTGCAGCAATTGAAGTTGCACTTACCAAGAATACCACCAGGAATATCATAATAGTACCGAGAATTTCACCAATAATACCACCAAGAGATACTAGAAGGTAGGGTGCATATCTTAGGCTAGATAGCACTAGAGAGAGAGAGACCAAGAATCACTCTAGAAGATCCACCTTCCATTCTTGTATTAGTAGCTCCAAAATTGCATTATACTTGAGAGAGTGAGTGAAGTGAGTGAGTACAAATGAACTCAAGCGCCTCCTATTTACAGTAGTTCTTGTCACTTGTCTGGGCCAACTTGTCCTTCTAGAGGCTAATACTTTAATATTAATTCTTTTACTAAGTCGACTTGTCTTCTAGGGTTTCTACACATCTGTTTAGGGTTTCTCTTGCTTCTAGAATATTCTATTCTAGTTGAAGGTTACACATGGAGGTTAATATCTCTCGTAGATACCATAATATCAACACTCCCTCCTAGCTATGGATATATTAACTGTAATGGTCTCAAACACATCCATCCATTTCACATGGTATGGGAAAGGATTACATAGTCTTGCAGACCATTCTACAAGTAGCATCATCATAGCCACACAAGGTATCTCATGATCATGCAGATCAAGTCATGAGAATCATCATCACTATCCATATAGGTGGCAATCACCTCCAACACTATTGGTTGGCACACCAACCTAGGAAACAAATTCAACACTACTGGTAGTCTCCATAGATATCAGGGAGTAGTACACAGTTACTACAATGGCATCCAATAGATCACAATAGTGTCGATACATAGTAGTATACAACTGTTATCTAGTGGTTCACAGCTACTCCTAGTAGCTCATAGCTACTATCTAGTGACATGCAGTCACTCTTAGTGGAACACATCCACCAAAGTAGTACATAGATACTGTCTAGAGACACATAGTCTCCACTGCAATCAACTAATAGCTACACAAGCTATCACCATGCAGTACGACATTCTCTTGGAAACAATTCATATCATCGTCTGCATCATCTCTCGAGGCCATACTATACTTGAGTAATCAAGCATGATGTTGAATAAGTCATGTTTTGGACTCAACGCACTCAAAAGAGTGTCTCGCATAAGTCACTCACTCAACAGAGTGATACAGGGACCATTCTTCTAATATGGAAATACATCATAGAAGAATGATTGTCCCAATATATGTTGAATTCCCCAAAATGGGATACAAGGACCATTATTCTAATCCGGACATACGTCCTAGAAGAATGTCAATCCTCCCAGATGTTGAAATCCACGCCATGGGATACAGAGAGCATTCCTACAGGAAGTTAGTATTGGACTATTTTCTAATCGGGTCACCATATGTACCATAGAGATCAATCTATACCCATATGTTCCCTAGAAAATATCAGTCATGTATCAACCACCCTAATCGGGATGCCATGTCCTTATGGGGGAAACTATTCAACCTGATTGGGCCATTAATTATGCCTCAGGAGACTATCGGTCCTAGACCATTTTCCTAATTGGACCACAATATGTGCCTTATGAAAATACCAGTCCATGATACATCATCGATCTGTCAACCTGGACCATTCTCCACAAGGAGAATGTCTGTGCACTAGCAATCTGTTCTACCTGGACCATTCTCCTCCTCAAGAATGTTTTTTCACCAGCACACTAACTATCCATGATGCCATATATCAACACTCCCTCCCAAATGATGAATTCATCTCCTCCCTTTCAACCAAGGGAGCAATCTCCACGAGTCCCATCTTGTCCCTCAAGTATGCAAACTTTATCTTGGACAGAGGCTTTGTCAAAATATCATTTTTTTTCTCATCGGTGGAGATGTACTGGAGAATCACTTCTCCCTTTTGGACTTTATCACAAATAAAATAGTACTTTATCTCAATGTGCTTCGACATGACATGGAACACGGGGTTCTATGAAATATTCACACAACTCTTATTATCACAATATATCACATTCAAATCCATCACTTGATCAAATAGTCCAGAAACTAGGTTATGGAGCCATACTACTTCCATACAAGCATCACAAGCTGCAATATACTATGCTTATGTAGTGTTGAGTGCAACAGACTTCTGTTTCCTACTAGCCCGTGATTTCATAGCAGAGCCCAAACTAAAACATATACCATAAGTACTCTTTATGTCATCTACACTCCCTGTCAAATCTGAATCAGTAAATCCATGCAGTTGTATGTCACTGTATGAAGCATATCTCAAACCATAATTTAGTGTCCCACGAAGATATCTCAAAATGTGCTTTGGATCTATCCAATGTTCATGTCTAGGTTCCACCTGGAATTGGCTCAACGTGTTCACATCAAAGCAAATGTCTAGTCGAGTACTAACCAAATACATCAATGAGCCAATCAACTACCGGTATAGGAATGAGTCTACTGGATTAGAATCAGAGTCTCTCAACATCCTCATATATGTCACCATGGGAGTTTCCATGGATTTTCAATCCATCATCACAAACTTCTGAAGGATATTTACAACATACTTCCCTTTCCCTAGGAAGATTTCATCACTCTTCTTCCATACATATAGTCCCAAATAATAATGCATCAGACGAAGATCCTTCATATCGAATTTAGAGGCTAACTCCCTCTTACACTAAATAATGAGAGGCTCTGCACCTGTCAGAAACAAATAATCGACATATAGTAACATGATCACATGTGCATCATTCAAAACCTTGTAATAAAGGTTTGTATCAACATAGCTCTTGGAAAAACCAAGTCTCGTCAAGTAATTATCAATACGTGCATACCAAGCTCTCGGATCTTGATTGAGTCCATACAAGGCCTTCTTTAATCTGCATACATGGGTTTCTCTCTGGTGTACCTCAAAACCATGAGGTTTATCTATGCATACTTCTTCCTCAATTACTCCATTGAGAAAGGCGGTCTTTATATCCATTTGATGTAAACTCCAACCAATGGATGTTGCAAGAGATATGATGGCTTTGATAGAGGTGTATTTGGCAATTGGAGAAAATGTCTCATCATAGTCTTCTCCCTCCTGTTGGAAGAACCCTCTAGCCACAAATATTGCCTTGTATTTATCTATACTCCCATCTACTGCATGCTTTATCTTGTAAACCCATTTTGAAGTTACTACAAACTTTCCTTCAGGTCTAGGCACAATTTCCCATACATCATTTTTCATGTTGGATTGATATTCTTCCATCATATCTTCCTTACATTCTTTCTTCTTGACTTCTTCTTCAAAGGTGGAAGGTTTTGTATTGACAAGACTTGTCATGAGTGTCGCATAACTATATAATATTTTGGGCCTCTTGCTCTCCCTGAAGGTGCAACTAGGAGCTTTATGTATTTTTGCTTCTTTCTGGTTTCAGGAACAATAATTGGTTCCACAGATTCAAGTGGATGTTTTGGCTCCTCATTGGGATGTTCTGGAGAACATGTAGTTTCTTCCTTGGGATCTTCATGTTCTTCTTCATCGTTGGAATCCATGGAATCTTCTATAGATTTCTTGAAGGCAATATTTTCATCAAAAGTCACATCTCTGTTGATTTCAACATTTTGTTGACCTAGAAGATAGATTATGTAATCTTCTGATGACTCACTATATCCAATGAATATTCCCTTCATTCTGAAGGTTCCAACTTCTTTCTTTTGTCTTTTGTAATATGAATATAAGCATTACAACCAAAGATCCTCAAGTGTTCAACACTTGGCTTATTTCCAGAGAAATATTCTTCTGGAGTCCTGTTATTCAATATATGATGAGGAATTCTATTCTGATCATATACGGTTTTCATAGTTGCTTCCCCCCATGGATAGATTCTAGTCATTCATCATTTCCTTAAAATATTCTTCAATGTATTGATTCTTTCTTTCTACCACACCATTTTGTTGAGGATTATGTTGGACAATTAACTCCCTCCTAATCATGGTTTCTTTACAAAAGGCAGCGAGCTCCTTGGAGATTTACTCTCCTTCATTATTAAACCTCAAGTTATTTATCTTCCACCTAGTGACGAGGTTGACATTGGTCCACACACATCTGAGTGTATCATATCCAAAACTCATTTTTATTTACACGCTTCCTTTAGAATTGGTACTTGGTGAGATCACCTGCCTCACTACTTGATGGAGTCATCTGCTCCATGTTTGAAACTGTCATTGTAGCTCCTTCTCATAGCTATCCCATGTGACCTGCTCAGAACAAGAACAACAAGAGAAAAAGTGTTTCCAATATAATTTTCATGAGAACATATCTAAGGTAACAAGGATGGTAGTCATCATATAATTACCAAGGTAACCTGTCCGAGAGAAAAACAAGAAATATCTCCTAGAGAAGAAGTTAGTTCATTTTGAAAACAAGTATACCTAACAGTAATAGAACCTTTCAAAGATTGTTCTCACAACTATAGTGTTTACTTGTACTATAGCAACTATAAAACTTGATATGTGCAAACTGGAACTTCACAATTTGATCAATCAAACCTGGAACCTGGAGCCTCAACTGCTTGTTCCTATGAATGTATTGAATCCAAGATCACTACATGGACAAGGTCTCTTATACATTCACTAAAAAACACACTCATTCTTTGTTGGATGATATAACATGAAAAACATATACAAGTGCATACCTTTGAAATTTGCAGCATTGTTCAACTTGTCTTCTAATATGAAACTAGACACCATCTTGAAAATAAGAGGTTAGAAACTGAATAAAAAATGTTCAATGATGACAAAAAGCTAGAAACCTTGAAATTCAACTTTGACCACAAAATGAATTTTGATCGAAATTCAAACTTTGACCAGTCAACCTTTGACTTTGACCAAGAACTCAAACTTGACATTTTTGTTGGTTGAGGACACCAGAGGGTGCACTAGGCTAGGTGTGCACTAGAATATATAGAAATTAGGTTCAACACTTCACTTAAGGTGCTCAAAGAATTAGATTAGGGTTTATTGCAGCTGCAAAATCAGAAACCCTAGCTGCAGCTGCAACTGGTGCTACAATGCGCTTGACAAAGAACTCCCACTCTAACTTCCAATGGTTAGATTGTTATGAAGGTAGTTTCATCCCATAACTTGTTAAAATATTCGTTGTGATCCTCTAACCATAGAAAATATCACAATATTTTCACCCAACCATAGGCACACATCCACCCCCGAGCACCATAAACTTTTCTAGATAGAATGATTTCGGAAGCAGCACTAGAACCAACAAAAAACCAAGAGAGTGCATCTTTCTCCAAATATAGCGCACCAAACATAAAGTCCCAAAACCACATAACAAGAACAATACTCAACTGCACCAATTGCAGTTGCACTTACCAATAATACCACCAAGAATATCATAATACAACCAAGAATGTCACCAAGAATACCACCAAGAGATACTAGAAAGTAGGGCGCATATCTTAGGCTAGATAGCGCTAGACAGAGAGAGACCAAGAAACACTCTATAATATCCACCTTCCATTCTTGTAGCCGCAGCTCCAAACTTGTGCTATACTTGAGAGAGTGAGGAAGTGAGTGAGTAAAAATGAGCTCAAGCCCCTCCTATTTATAGTGGTTCTTGTCACTTGTCTGGGATGACTTGTCCTTCTAGAGGATAATACTTTAATATTAATTATTTTACTAGGCCGACTTGTATTCTAGGGTTTCTACACATACATTTAGGGTTTCTCTTGCTTCCAGAATATTATATTCTAACCAAAGGTTACACATGGAGGTTAATACCTCCCATATCTACTATAATATCAACAATTTTGGTGTTGGGAAGACGGTTTCCAATTTACAAAGGTATGTGATTTGGCCTAGAATGCAAAAGGTTGTAGCTTGGTATATTACAAGATGCATGATTTGTTGTATGATAAAGCCTAGTAATAGGAAGTAAGGTTTATATCATCCCTTACTTGTACCCACTCAACCTTGGGAAAGTGTTTCCATGGATTTTCTAGGTGGTTTTCCAACAACTAGGAAGGGGCATGATTGTTTATGGTAATTGATAGGTTTAGCAATATATGCATTCTCATGCCTTGTAAAAATACCATCAAAGGACAAGAAGCAACAAAATGTTCTTTGAATAGTCATGGGTGCACTTCGAGATACCAAGGAGCATCAAATTAGATAGGGGTACTCGATTTATTAGTTCCTTTTGGACTACACTTTGGGAGAAGATGGACATTGAGTTGAAGAGATCTACACTATTCCAACCACAAACAGGTGGGCATATAGAAGTAGTCAATAGGACTTTGGTACAAATTTTAAGTGGTTACAATCAAAATCATTCAAATACCTGAGATGGAAATATAATCTACATTCAACACTCTTATAACAGAGCAGTCTGTACTTCTACCGGTAAGTCCCCTTTTGAAACTTGGTTTGGGTATTTTCCACCTTTTCCCTTAGATGTTGTCTATGGATAGCAAGGAGGAGTGAGGGAAGACATCACATCAGAAGCATTGAAAGTAGAGAATTTTGTTGAAAATATTAGGTAGATACACTTGCAAGTATAGGATATGATGAAGAAGTCACAGGAAAGGTACAAGGCCCGACATGATCAGTACATAACAAAGAAATCATTCAAAGTGGGAGACAAAGTTTGGTTAAAACTAAATAAGGAGAGACTACAGGATCATGGTAAGAATATCAAGGCTCTACAATATGGTCCTTTTGAAGTATTGGAGAAGGTGGTGATAATTCTTGCAATCTTAGTCTACCCCCATATATGCACATTTACTCAATAGTGAATGTGGAGAATCTAAAACTCTATGAGCCTTCCATGTTGGATTAGAAAATTGACGAGAAGGTCCTACCTACCATAGAGGACTTAGCACTAGAATCTCATGCAGAGTTGGAAAAATATATCGTTTTCCAAAAGAAGTCTAGAACTACATGACAGGGGCAGCATGACCTTTGGTAGATTAGATTGAAAGGACAACTTCCAAGCAAGGAAAAATGGTACTCCAGGGAAAATGTAGAGGAAACATTTTCTCACCTTATTCAGTAAAATATTTTGGGGACCAAAATTCTCCCTAAATGGGGAGGTATGATACAAAATTGATCAGCATCTATCTTAGTAATTTATAGGTGGAAAAATTAGAGGAATTGGCGTACATGGCCCATTTTAGAGGCATGCCCTAGTTTGGAAATTTGGAGTCTGAAACCTTCATGATCCATTTTAAGGCATCAAATAACATTTTTGAGGGTCAAAACTTTGCAAGCATATCTCACAACCCCTTGATTTTGTTCTATACACCTATACCTTTCCAACAATGTGCAAATCACCTAAATCAAAGCTCGTATACAGAAGTTATGCCATCCAGAAGTTAATCTACCATGTTGACCATCATGGTATGAATGGATGCCATGTCAACCCCCATTACTCACACATGTGGGTCTAACCACATGCAAACTTTATAGAAGATTCTAGAAGGTCCAAAACCTTATCACCAATCGAGTTTTGAGGATGAAAAAACCCTAACCCTAGATGATTCTTCAGCTATGTTAAATATCGGGCTGCTAGGAGGAGAAAGGGTTCCATTCTTTAGTATTGTACTTGTTCCATAGTTGAGTAGAGCATCGAGGAGTGGTATTTTGAGAGTATAATAGAGGGGGTAGGAGATTATGTAGAATCTATTTAGGCCAAAGTGTCATAGGCAACTCCATAGTGAGTGCCCCTTTCTTTGTATTTGCATTTTCATAACTGAGGAAAAGAGAGCAGAGCATATGCCTCACCTTATAAGTGGATTTTCTCCTATATTAGGTTTCTTAGGATACATCTTTTGTTGAATGGTGTGGATGGTCTATTTATTTTCTTGTTCTTTCATTTTGATTTTAGTCATTTCATGAATTCAAGCACTAAGGTAGTAATAATCAAATATGAGATCTAAGGAAATAACCATGCATATTGGAAGATCTCAATATAATACAAGATCTGTTGCGACAAAATGTTATAGTGGAATATCTATGGCAATTTACAAATCAACAAGGGAGTTCAAACAAACCAAGAAAGAAACCTCACAGTTACAAGAGAGTTCGAACTCATAAAAGGAATAAAAAACATCTAAGTGACATAGAAGGATAGGAAATTCAAACTAATAACGGGAATCAAACCCTCCATGTGGCATAAAAGGGTAAATGAACAGTGAACTAAACAACCAAGAAGAAAGTTTGAATAGTCGAGAAAGAAATTTGAACTAACAAAAGAAATCTAACTCTCGGGTGGAAGAAATGGATTGTTGGATAAAGAAACTAAAGAGCCAAGAAAGAGAACCGAGTAACCAAGTGGAAGAATCAAAAGAATCAACCTCCCTCTCCCTCTTTTGTATAAATAAGATAAACACAATAGGGAAAAGTGGGATTTTTGCTTGAGATTGTAAACTTCTTTCAATATTAACTAAGAAGCTAATTGGCCACTATTTACATATTCATTTTGGTGTACATGTGGTGTGGGAATACTTCCTTACTTGTTGTGTTGGAATGACTATGAGATTATTTACTTTTGTTGTAGACTATTCTCATATAGTAGTGATGACTTCTTTATGTAATGTTTCAATTGATTGCTAGGTATAAATATGAAATGTTTGCTTGTCGCCAAATCCCGCTAGCGCAATTGGATTTTGAGGGTTTCGTTCTATAAGATGACCAAGGTTCGAAACTCGTGGTAGTCAGGAGGAGACACCCAAAAAAATCCATCCATGTTAAGGGTTGGTGTGGCCCAAACCGAGTGTGATCCTCGGGTGATTTTGACAACTTAGATTCCCCTGGGTCATGGTTTCTTAGACCACAGACTAGTACCACAAGTAACGAACATGGTAGCAAAAAAAAAGAAATAGTTGTTTATCATTAAAATAAGGCTAACCTAATTAAATGTATGATTATTTTTTAATTACTTTAACCATTACTTCTATAGTAAATTATTTTTGGTTCTAATGGCTAAAATAGTTACTTATTTCTTAATTACTTATTTCTTGTCCCTTTTTTGTTCTTAAATCCTAACAAGGTGTTTAGACTAGGACTACATTTTGTTATCAGTTCTAGAGCTACATTTTAGGATTTAGATGCTTGATTTTAAAGCTCATCTATCAATTTGCCAAGACGGGCGATATACCATAGGAGGTTTCTATACCAAATAGAGTAAAGGATCATTGTGGCTTAGCTTTAGGTAAACTCCCTTATCTTGGTGTAAACTCCCTTATCTTGGTGTAGGTCATTTGTCTATGTCAACATAGCACTGAGACATCAAGCTACACTAGAGTTCATATAATCATTGAATAGTTATATCCTCACTTCCCGGGGTATCCATTAAATCTTAGAAAAGTCAAAATTATTTTTATGTTGAAGCATGGGTTTAAGTGAGAAAGTGTATAAGACAAATATGAATGAAGATTTAAGTACATTGTTAGTGAGAATTGAACTCTAACCTTATTTTCACAAGAGGCTTATTAAGAAGCAACTTTTCCAGGAATTAAAAGGAAATATTATTTTAAATCTCTAAATATTTAATTCTAAAAAAGCAAAAAATGTGGAAATATCAAAGTTTATAATATATTTATTGTTAAATTAAATAAAGGGTGAAAGTATAAAGTTCTTAAGATATATTGTTAAGAAGGTCAAATATTGTTATTAAATAGATATTTCAAAGTTCAATTAAAGGGTTATAAAAATAATCCCTTAGTTCAAATCAATAGAAAAGTGAAAAGCTAAAGTGAAAAAAGGAAGTGAATGTGTGAAGAAAGTTAATGAAACACATCATTTTTGTGGGATCTTTGTATTAGTGTACCAACTGATTATCGACTATGAAACCATGAACTATGTAGTCCACAAATAATTTTATATTTTTGGAAAAATGTTTCTTTTGCATGAAAGAGATTAAATGTAGGAAGGATTTTGAAAATCAAAGAGTTGATTGCCCATATTGTGACAACACTTTTTGTCTAATAAAATATCACCGTGACATGCAAATATAGTCACAAATTAAGAAATTAGAGGATGAACTAGATAAACAATGAGAAAAATATAAATATTTCGAGAATGTGTTTGGCAATGATGATTCAGGTAGATATTAGTGGCCATCCACTTTGTTAAGGTCCCAACCCGCACATAGGTAGATCAATGTATTCGGATGTAATAAAGGTCAATATTAATAAGGCCTTTCAATAAAATAGAATAAGGCGGATGTAAGAAGACCTAATAGAAGCTTCCGCTTCTAGAAGGATCTTCCTCTAGATACTTCTCTTAATAGACATATTTAGTATAAATAAGGGTCGAGGGTATGAAAACCCTAGCTTGGAGATTATTGTAACAGAGCGTTGCTCGATTGGAGGTTGCCCCCACGAAGAGGCCTGTGAACATTGCTTTCCGAATCAAAGTGCTATTTCTATTGCTATTGTTATATCATTTCTGTGTATTGTGAAGATTATGCTGGATATTTTACTGTTATTCTGCCATTTCTAGCATTTTATTTATGTTCTGCATATTTTATATATCTGGTATCTTGCAAGTGGTATCAGAGCACTTTCCTTGGCAAAAATTGTGGGTATTTTTTTTTTCAGGGTAGAGACGTATTCTGGCGTCTTTAAGCCACAAAGATCTATCGTTACGCGCATAAACCCGTGGTTGAGGGATTCATACACGCAGGAAATACAAGTGGTTCTTAAGCGCACATCTGTTGGCCACCCTTGTAACCCCTGTTGGTACCCCTTCGAGTGGTAGCGCATCAGACATCACCTGTGTACAAATTGGCCTAGATTTCCTGAAGCCCTCTTTAGATAAACCTATCAACCGCCGGACTGCTATAGTGTCACCAAGAATAGCACTCGGGAAGATACTCTCTAGTACCTGGGTAGTCGCGTAGTACGGATAAGGGTACGATCTATCCTCCTTAGTTAGTGCCCTGAGATATTGGGCCGAGTACTACTGTTGGACCCCGCACGTATCTCAGAGAGCTATAGCACAGGGCAAACCCTTGTCTGTAGAACTCTTGAATACCTAACCCTTGGGGAACATAAACAAATTAAACCGGCGAGATTTATTGCCGCGCATCTGTGTTTGGGTTGCTAAGTAAATACACATTTCTCGCTGGTTCATAATTTGGAGATTTCAGCACTACAACATTCTTCAAACCAAAGTATAACCCCGCAGCTGTAAAAAAAAAAAAAAAAAAAGTCTGGAAATTTTTTCACCATTATTTGAGACCTAT
>JASDQU010101266.1:229344-264119 GCA_032191745.1 Picea mariana | reverse complement strand
TATTATTTTAAAAAATAAATATAAAATTTATATGTTATTATTTTTTTTATTCAATTATTTTTATTTAATATTCAAAAAAAAATTATTATATTTAATTTTTTATTTCTTTATTTAAAATATTAAAATATTTATTTATAAATTTTGAATACTAAAAACAGTTAATCTCATTATTTTGTAACATTTAAAGAAGCATAGGCCAAAGATTGTGCAAATTAAGATGCGTTGTGTTGTCTTTTTCTCCTATGTATTTCAATTCATTTGAGATTCATAATGTTTTATATATGCTAATTGTGTTCTAATGGTTAATTTAGAGAATTATTTTCTTTCTTAATTTAAATATCTTAATCATATTTTCTCTTTATCCTTCTAAAGAGTCATCATATGTAGAAATTAGTAATTAAAAAATAATGTCTTAATCATAACTATATGCATATATTTTATAGCATCTTAAAATTGCTTTTAAGAGTATAATTTTCACATCTCTTTTTCTCCTCACCATCTTCATAACTATTAAAAAAAAAACAAAACCATCTTCATAACTATAAAAAAAAAAAAAGTGAAACTTTTATTAAAACTATAAGATAAAATATTTTTCCATTATTTTTAAATACCATACATTTAGGATTAGTTATAAGTTTTTCCTTTTATTAATTAAAATTATTATTTTCTTTATTTTAGTATCATATAATAAATTTTTTTTATAAGAAGTTTAGTTATAATTATAATTTTTTTTAATATTTTGCATTTATTTATATTAAATCTTAATTTCAAAATATTTATTATACTATTTAATTTTCTTAATTTATTAGCTCACCATCTTTATAACTATAAAAAAAAATGAAACTTTTATAAAAACTATAAGAGAAAATATTTTCTATTATTTTTAAATACCATACATTTCATTTAGGATTAGTAATAAATTTCTCCTTTTATTAATTAAAATTATTATTCTCGTATTTTAGTATAATATAATATACATTTTTCTTTCTTTTTAATAAGAAACTTCTTTATAATTATACATTTTCTTTCTTTTTAATAAGAAACTTCTTTATAATTATACATTTTTTTTTAATGTTTTGCATTTATTTATATTAAATCTTAATTTCAAAATATTTATAATACTATCTAACTTTCTTAATTTATTAGCTCATTAAAATTATGAATATTTAAAAAAACTATACACTATGAAAACTCTTCCAAACTTGAATTTCTAAATTTATAATTACAATCTATTTTTTTAAATTAATATTAAAATAAAATTACAAATGCATAAATCTACAAATTATAAATTTCTACCATACCAAATTCATAATAATCATCATCATCATCATCTAATTTTAAGGTCATGGTCAAGCTAGACATCAAATTGGTGTATGAGACCCCTTGTTTGTAGGACACGGGACGCCCTCCGCACAACAATTTGACTATTAAAATCCACGGAGGTGTATATACCCTGCCCCCCTCTGGCTTTAAACATGTGACATCGTAAGAGGAAACACATGTTCTTAACCATTAAACCCATACAACACACCAAATAAATCCAAAACTATAAATTTTTATTGTAAAAAGTTCATACAACCCACCAAACATGTTGAGTCATAATATGGCATAAGTCCTCACTCAGCATAGACCCGTGTCCCATTATCATGGCATAGGTCCTCACTCAGCATAGACATGTGTCCCATTAGCATGGCATAGGTCCTCACTCACCACTATAAAGACTTGTGTCCCATTATCACTAAATAGGTCCTAACATGTTGTAACTACCATGTACATATATTATAATATGCAATTTGGAAGCGATGTATGAAATCGAACATGCTAAAGAGTTCTGTGGGTAGTCTAGTTGAAGCCTTGAATGTACATAATTGTTATTTCATGAAAGGTTGAGACTAGAATTTTAAATATAGTCAATTAAAATACATTCATTAATTTCAATAGTGGGCATTGTGCTTTCTAATAAGGAAAATTATCTGGAGTGGTTCAGGAAGATAAAAAATACTCTATTTTTTAATGACATGTGGGATGATATTTGTGAAACCCAAGATGACAACGATGATAACAATGAGCCAAAGGAACCTACAGACAAAAAGGAGCTTGAAATCTGGAAGAGTAAAGAAAAAGGATTATGCTCTAATTGTTGCCTCTATCAGTGAAGAAGTAAGCATGCATATAATTTCCTGTAAAACTGCTTTTTCTGCTTTAAAGAAACTTAAAGATATTTATGATACTCATTCAGAACTTGAAATTATTCAATTGTTAAAGAAGTTATTCAATTTATAGATGAAGGATAATTATCCAATGAAGCTAGCCTATGAAATTAGAGCTCTCTATCATGATATTGAAGCCASTGGTGTAAAGGTTGATTTACAACTCACTGCTTTTATTAAAGCTATTTACCCTACCTATTCACACTATCTTGAGTCTCTTCAAGTTAGTGAAAAGATGAAAAGCATGACATTTGATAAACTTGTAGATAAAATTGCAGAGAGAGAAAAATCCTTTGGGAAGAAGGAGTCACTTCCCAATGCACAACAAGGGCATACGTTCAACGATGAAACTACTAGACATGACACTAACAATAGAGGTCTTGGAAGAAAACAATTTAGAGGCAGGGGGGATAAAAATGATCAAGGTGACAGACAACATTCTCAACAATAACACCAACACAGAGACAAGCAATCTATACAATGTTATAGATGTGGAAAAGCAGGTCATACTTCCAATAATTGCATAACTCCTTGGGAAAAGATGTGTGACAAGAAAGAACAAACAAAAGACAAAGATAAACAACCACCACACAAAGGTAACCCTCTTGAATCTACACATTATGTTGTAGCACATTGCAATCTTGGCATTGAAGAAGTTTTTAGTACTTCATTTTCTTCTTGGAATGACACATGGTTGTTAGATACTTGAGCCACATGCCATATGACATTTAGAAAAGACTTCTTTGAGACATTTAGTGATCAAATTCATGGAGCAGTTTACTTTGCAGACAAGTCTCAGTTAAAACCTTCAAGAATTGGATAAGTTAGACTTAAACTACCAGGATTTGTTGATTATATACTCCATGATGTTATTTGTCTTCCCCAATTAAAGAGGAATTTAATATCTCTTGTCCATATAAGACAACAAGGTCATTCAATACATGTGTTTGATGGCATCATTGAGATTAGAAGAGCTTATGGTCATGTGGTTGTCATGATTGGAGTGGAGAATGACAAGATTTTAAAGCTGAAAGGTACATCTTCTAATGCAAAGAATTRTGCAAATTTGGCTCAACAAAGTGGTAATTTGTCTTCCAGCGTGTTATGGCATGCTCGATCTGATCACATTAATTATGAAAGTCTCTGACTTATAAAGTYGAAAGGAATTCAAGGGCTTCCTACAATTCCAAGACAACTTTCCAAAYTTGATGCTTGTATTTTAGGCAAGCACGGTAAACAACCTTTTCATGATTCTATGTCTCGAGCTTCTAGAAAGCTCGGCCTTATTCATTCATATTTGTGTGGACCCATGCTTGTTCCATCAACAAATGGCCATAAATATCTAATGAATTTTATTTATGACTATACACGGATGTGTTGTGTTTATTTATTAAAAGAAAAATCTCAAGTGTTTGATACATTCAAAAATTTTCATTTGTGGATTAAAAATGAAGCTCAACTCAACATTGGAATCCTTTGAACTGATAATGGTGGTGAATACACATCTAAGGATTTTGAAAAATATTTGCAGAACAATGGTATTAAACATCAAACCATTGTTCCTTATAATCCACAACAGAATGGCATGGAAAAACGTATGAATAGGACTTTGTTGAATATGGTCAGATCATTGATGTTTTTTAAGAAAGTTAAATTAATGTTTTGGGGAGAGGAAATTATTTGTGTTGTCTAACTCAAGAATAGAAGTCCTTCAACTGCACTTCACAACAAATCTCCTTATGAAATGTGGCATGGCCATCTTACCGTTGTCAAGCATTTAAGAATTTCCGGCTCCCCTGTTATGCTTTGATTCCTAAACAACAACGAAATAAATTGGAAGCAAGAAGTAGAAAGTGTATTTTTCTGGGATATTCTAATACTTCAAAAGCTTATAGATTGTATGAGGAAGCAAACAAAAAGTTTATTGTTTCTAGAGATGTTATATTTCTTGAATTTGACAAAGATGCGCTTATTGTTGACAAACAACTTGCTCATTTTGATAGATTTCACTCTAAAAAATTCTATCATGAATGGGATAATGAACTTCCAAATCTTGAAGGGGGGATTCTTGTTCTAGACCAATTTTTGGAATTTCCTTCCTCTTCTTCTGCTTCTTCATTGGAGAATGAGGATAGTTTGAATGACAACAAAGATTCTGAAGAATCAAAACCAACTCTTGAACAACCTGTTCTTCAACCTATTTCAAAGACTCTTGAAACTAAGCAATCATTGCAACAACCAATACGTAGATCAACACGGATCGGGACATTTCCAAGAAGGTATGATGGATTCGTCACACCTATTTCTCATGCAGATGAATTTGACAAAACAAAGATAAGAAGTTCTGCCAAAAAGAATGAAGAAAATGTAGGGGATGTTATTTCAAGCTAAGGTAACAATTCCCATAGTTCTTATGATTGTGAATTAAACTCATATGTTGTTGTTGAACATGCTTCCTTTCAAGAAGCAACAACCAGTGAAGCATGGAGAAGTGCAATGCAGAGAGAGTATGATGCTCTCATAAAAAAAGGAACTTGGAGGTTGGTGGACCCTCCATTCATAATCAAGCATATTGGCTACAAGTCGGTATATAAGAATAAGTATAAAGTTGATGGCTAACTTGATAAATACAAAGCAAGATTTGTAGCACAAGGATATGCTCAGAAAGAAGGTGTTGACTACACATAAAATTTTGCTCCTACAACAAAATGGGGCACTATTCGAACTCTGTTTTCTTTAGCAACACAAAAGGTTGGAAAATACATCATATGGATGTTAAGATTGCCTTATTGAATGGAGACTTGAAAGAAGATGTTTATATGACTAAACCTGAAGGTTTTACTGTCAAAAGTCAGGAATAGAAGGTATGTAAATTGGTAAAATATTTGTATTGCTTGAAGCAAGCGCCATGAGCATGGTATGAAAAATTAACCGAGCACCTTCTGAAATTGAACTACAAGCATTTCAATCTAGATGATGCAACTCTATTTGTGAAGAAAGTTGGTAAATCAATTGTATATCTAGTTTTATATGTTCATGATTTGCTAATCACTGGAAATAATGATGATTATATAGAATCCATTAAGAAAGAGCTGAAAAAGGTTTTTGATATGACTGATTTGGGTTTGCTTCATTATTACTTAGCAATTGAAGTCACTCAAAATCCTAATTTTGTCTTTATTTCTCAGAAGAAATACATTGGAGAGTTATTGTGTAGATTTGGGATGAAAGACTGCAATTCTATTTCTACTCCAATGGAACAAAATCTGAAGATTTCTTCCAATGGAGGAAATGCTTTTGAAGATGCAACCAAGTACAGACAGCTTGTCGGAAGTTTGATTTATCTCACTATTACTTGTCCTGATATTACCTTTGTAGTAGGAATTCTTTCCAGATTTATGCATCAACCCTGTGAAGGATACTGTGCAGCAGCAAAACAAGTGCTCAAATATTTAAAAGGAACTCATACTTTTGGTTTGAAATACTCAAAGGTACCAGACTTTCATCTTATTGGATATTCTGATTCCGACTTTGATGGAGACAAAGAACATGGGTTATCTACTTCAGGTTATTTGATGTGTCTTGGATCAACAAATGTCACTTGGAGATCAAGGAAACAATCAGTTCCTCCTGATTCTACAACTGAAGCATAATATGTAGCAACATCTCAAGCCATAAAAGAAATTGTATGGCTTAGAAAAATCCTTGAAAACTTGCACGAGAAACAATTGACTTCAACACCTCTACTTGTTGACAACACTTCAACAATTCAATTGGCAAAGAATCCCAAATTTCATGATCGAACCAAGCATATCAACACCAAATATCACTTGATTCGACATCATGCTGAGGCTAAAACCATTCATCTGAGACATTGTTCCACTTCAAAACAAATCATATATATTTTTACCAAAGCTTTGGGACGTGAAAAATTTGAACGATTCTGAATGCTACTTGACATGACAGATGTCCCTTCGGATTAAGGGGATAATGTTTACTAATCCTTCGGGATCTTTGTAATCCTAGTTAACTAGAGGGTAACTAGAATTTAGTTTTGTTAGTTTAACTATCGGGAACACTAATTATTTCTTAGCTAACATATATTCCTATATATTTATGCATATGTACAATAATAGTTAATATAATATATAGAATCATAAAGTTTTTTTTATGTACCTATTACAACYTCGTAAAAAGAATCACATATTATTAACCATTAAACCCATACAATACACCAAATAAATCCAAAAGTATAATTTTTTTATTGTAACAAGTTCATACAACCCATCRAACATATTGARTCTTAATATRACATAAGTCSTCACTTAGCATAAACCTTCCTCACTCAACATAGACTTGTGWCCCATTATCATGGCATAGGTCCTCACTCACCACTMTAAAGACTTGTGTCCCATTATCACTAAATAGGTCCTAACATGTTGTAACTATCATGTACATATATTATAATATGCAATTTGGAAGCTTTTTCAAATTTGGATTTTTGAGTTTCTAACTGCATTGTTTTTTGTTGGGGGCAACGTTACAATGTGGTTACAAACCCAAAAATTTAACAATTACCAATATCATGACAAGCCAACACAACACACCAAACAAACAAATTACAAATATCATGACAAGCCAACTTAGCACACCAAACAAACACTAGTTAACAATTGCAAGCTGAGTCATGATGTGGCATAAATCCTTAGTTCACATTCTCCAAAAGTCCCCATTATGTGGACTTGTGGGCATCATCACTAAATGGGTCCTAACTATGTTGTGAACCCCATGCAAATACATTATAATAAGCAATTTGGGAGCTCTTCTAAATCCCATAATCCCTTTGTCTCTTCTTCACAGATTAAATTATCGGAAAAAAGGAGGAGAAGCATATGAAAGGATAAAATCTCAAAGTCCTTGAAATAATAAATAAATTCGACTTAAATAAAAAGTAGAAAGGAAATAAAATAAAATAATGAAAAGGACCGAAAGCGACGGGAGTAAAGCTGCCCTGCCGTTGACTAAAGTTTGACCGACCCGTGCAGTACTTGCTTTGTAACAGCACGACCCATAAAAATCAAATCAAACATCAAAATCAATAACATACTATTAGTTAAATTAATACCTCACTTAATTCATAAAAATTCCGAGTATTATGGCCCTAATTTAATCTCGCGGACCTCATCTTTTTATATAAACGCGTTAAATGCGTAGGGACACCCTTCCTCTGTGGGCCGTGTAGGGTATTTTGCTGAGTTCCAGAGCCTCCCAGATGCTTAATCCGACCTCAGATTCCGGATTTTATCATTTGGGTTTGTTCAATTCTTCCCAGCAAATATACCCACGTTAATAGTTTAACGAATTCATGGTGTTTCTAATAAATGATTTTTCGTGGTGTTTTTGATGGGCTTCAGTGGGGTTGTGTGAAGTTTCAGTATTGTAATTATATGGATTTTGTTATTTCGGGGCATCTGTTTATGCTATTATGTGATTTGGGTTCGATCGGGATGTGGTAGAATCCATGAAATGATGCAGAGCCATGGAGCTGCATGAGCCTTTTGAGGGTATTGAGTTTTATTTTAGCTCATGAGTGGTGTTCGGCACTGAAAGACGAGAAATGGTGATGGGGATTTGTAATTATGAATGCTTCCATACTGCAGGCTTACAACATCCATGCTTCCTGCAGGGTAGGAGCAGCCATCTTACATAACTCCAGCACGTGTAAGTGGTCAATGGTGCCATCATTTTGCAGTGAAAATTGTACCATAGAATCATAATAGCCGGGTTTTATAGCTTAATGCCTATGATCACTGGTGTATTAGGATGGAGTGGATTCCAATGCAGTAGGCATTGTTTGCAGTAATTGAGTGGGGAATTTGGGTCTGGGTTTTTGATGGTGGCATTGGGAGCTGAGCCCAGATTCAAATCACTATGTTTTTTACTCAATTATAATTAGCGTTGGTGATGAGTTGGGTTGTAGCTAGGTGCCCAAATAGGCCACTGGTATTATTGGATCATATGCTCGAAGCCCAAAAGTTTACAGAATCAATATGAAACTTGAGCATGGGTATCAATATGGTTGCAACATGGGAGTATCAATGTTTTCTGAAAGATCTAGACCAAACCCAATTGGTAGATTCATATACAATGATGCTATAGTATAAGGTAGGGAATTGGGGTAAGGTTTCTGTAGACAGATATTCTTGAGCATTTGTTTGTTTTTGTTTTTTTTGCTGTAGTGTTTGAAGAACTTAGGAGAATAGGCAATGCTATTAACATGACAGACCCAAGCTCTAGTGCCTTGGTTAGAGTGGAGAGCACAGACACAGGAGGAGAAAGAGGAAGAGAGTACAGGAAGGGCATATGGACTCTTGAGGAGACTCTGATCCTTTTGGAAGCCAAGAAGCAGGATGATGAGAGGAGAATGAGGGGTGGGGATAAGGAGAGGGGCAAGACTGCAGAGCTGAGATGGAAGTGGGTTGAGAATTATTGCTTCAAGCATGAATGTATCAGAAGCCAGAACCAGTGCAATGATAAGTGGGATAACTTGCTCAGAGATTACAAAAAAGTTAGAGAATATGAGAACAGGATTATTCCTGGCCAGCCTTCATATTGGCACCTTGAGAAGCATGAAAGGAAAGAAAGAGGGCTGCCTTCTAATCTTCTGTATCAGGTCTACGAAGCTCTCCATGAAGTTGTTGACAAAAGATATGCTCCCAGGATCACACATCCCCATTCTTCAGGAGAGAAGCCAAGCACGTCCCTTCAACAACATGAACAGCAGCAGCAGCACACTTCTCAACCCAATCTGCCGCAGCAGCAGCAGCAGCAGCAGCAACAGCCGCAGCCAACACATCAACAGATTCCTACTCAACAACAACAACAACCAGCTTCAGGTACATTTAACCCCTTGCCGGTTCAATATCAAATGCTATTATTCAGTCTGAGATTTAGTTCACGGGGTTGATTTTGTTTGGATGTTAAAAATTACATCTTTACCTAGAAAGACAAAGAAAGGACAAAAATGTGCGTGTCCTAGTCATCTAAAGGGTGTAGTATTCTCCATGTTGAAAATTGGACAGCATAGGAATCGAACCCAGGATCCGCCCCCGGCTGGTGATTGGTATCTGAACACCCCCCTTCAAGCCACACATTGGCTCATTCCTCCTAGCTACCACCATACAACTTGGCTCTGATACCATGTTAAAACTTGGGCGGGCTAGGAATTGAATCCAGGACCTTTCCCTGGCCATTGAGCTGCTCTACTACTGAGCTACATATGCCCCTTTCATGATGGGCACCCATTCTGGTTCGTGATCAAGGTGTGGATTGCTATCTACAGCTTGGGATTATAATATCCATTGGATTTATTTGATGTACAAGTCTCTGTCTGTTTCCCGGGCTGGATCGCCACTGATCTTAAATTGTAAATTTTACCTTTTAGTCCAGGACATGGATCAGTGCTAGGCCTAGTTAAACACGAAGTAGTTTGTATCTTTTGATGGATTACCTCTGTTCTTAATGTGCTAGTAAAACTCATATAGACATTCTAGACCAGTGATCTAGGATTTGAAGATAAGCTAAAATACCCTCGCATGGTCCATTAATTAGATCTAGCCAATATACTATCTTACCATCCAATAAACCAAATTCATAACGGTAAAACTAGACCAGAGACCTAAGTTTCTGATTATAGACTTATCAATGATCTTGCAGTGTAGTAACTGAGATAAAGCATTTCCAAGTATAGTGCAGTAGCAGACGAGGCATCGACACACACAAAAATTAGACCACATTTGTTTGTGTAAGAGTAGGTGTTCCCTACCTACACTCTATCAAATATCATCTGATAATATTACTGTGATTATTTTGATCCCAATGCTAGACCCACAAAGGTTCTTATAGACACAGTTGATGCAATATGCAGTTGTTTTTGTAGTGTTGATGGGGGGAGTATTTTGTTTTCACTATTTTCAGGGTAAATGATGTGTTTGTTCCTTTTGAACTATGTAGGTGGCTGCTCTGTTGAGATGTCTGACAGTTCCGAGAGTGATGGGACTGAACTTCCACCTTCACCAGCTAAGAGGAGGAGGGTATGGAGAAGCATACATGGCTTAGCCCCTGCCATGTCAAAGTGTACAGAAGAGTTAACCCAAACACTGATGGCATGTGAAGAAAAGAAAGATAAGAGACACAGAGATATTCTGGGAGTTGAAGAAAGGAAGTTACACATTGAAGAGGTGAAGACAGAGATAAGTAAACAAGGTATTGCAGGCCTGATAAATGCTGTAAACAATCTCGCCAATGCTATTCTTTCTTTGGCCTCTGAAAAAGCTGGTACTACTGATTAAGATTATTAAAGGAAGGCTACTAGACAAGGTATCTCAGGCCTCAGAAGTGCTGCAAACAATCTCGTCAACGCCGTTCTTACTTTGGCCTTTGACAAAACTGATGCTACTGATTAAGGTTATTCAAGGAAGGCTTATGATACTATTTCAGTAATGTATGGTTGTCTTAGTACTGCTAACTAGGAATTCTTTCAGGGAATGTCTGTTGTATTGTGAACTTACCAAATGATAATACCTAGCTCTAGGTGGCATAGAGGTATGAGGATAACAATCCCTGTTTTCATATTCAATGATTCCAGTGCTGTCATTTTTCATGTAATGTAATTGATCTTCTTGCATTGTGGGCAACTTTATTCACAGAAGCCCACTTCTTAATCTTTCAGTTGAAGAATTTCAGTCAAATGTTTGTCATCAGAACTGGTAGTATTTGGTCCCACTTTTGCCGCTGCCACCTTTTTCTATTGATGTTAAATTCGTCTAGAATTGCTAGAGATTAGAATGTTATCTTATATGATTGTACTGTTTATTCTTGATGTAATTAGAGATTGAATCTCAACCAATTTTACCTGGTATCTCACGGTGCAGATATGCAAATGTGCTTTAACTCCATGGTTTTCAATTATATAGTCCAAACACGTTTATCCTCTCTACGTTTAATACCTGTATGTATTGCAAATTTTATGAATTAAAACTAATCCAAAATAATGTGTTTGAATTAGAAAGACCTAAGGACTGTGATTTGATGGTGATAGGATTGATTGCTACTTAACTATTATAATATCCCATAAAATGTAAGTGCTATTGTTTATATTATTTCTTAATTTGAAGCCTAACACCCTGAGCTGTGACTTGATGAATGGTTGTCTGCTTTGAAATTCTCATGTTGTAATTTTATGGAGGGCCAGATCGCACGGGGATGTCAAAATGGGGTTTAGTATCATCATTATCTTATTGCCCTATTTGCTGTATTGGCGTGTGGGCATGGGTGTAAAGTTGCATGGATCATATTCTTGGTCTTTTGTCTAATATAAAATATACCACTTTGACCTAGCATGTGTGGATCTCTCAAGCTACCATGAAAATATGGGTGTTGCCTAATAACTACGGAATTCTGAGTGGGTCTAATGGTTAAGAACATGTGTTTCTTCTTAAGAAGTCACAAGTTCAAATCCAGAGAGGGGTAGAGTATGTATACCTCTTTAAGAAGATCTCATACACCAATTCGATGTTTGACTTGACTATAATCTTAAAATTAGATTATTATTTTATTATAATAACCACAAAATTATGATAGAACCCTGAACTCTGCAAGCTCAAGCGCAAAATCAAAGATGGTTAAGAACCAAGATGGCTGCCTAAATACTTCAGTCAGTAACTGACCTGATGCAAAATTGCATTGAAGCATTTGGAAATGAGGACGCCTTGCTGGAGTTTAGCCTCTTTTTTTTAAGGTTTGTCTGATCAGGAAATTCTGCTAATAAGAAGGCAAAAAAGCTTATGGACAATGGTTGTAACATTCTTTATATATCTGACCTCAGTCAGAAAAAGTTGGTGTGCAAAATAAACTTCCGATTCTTATCAAAAACTAGTATGTCCATTGTCCACAGTACGAGCCCTTTGATGATTATCACAAAACATTTTTTCCAGACGAAGACACCTAATTACTGAGTTCAGAGCTGATATTTAATTGTCTTCGAACTACATGCCAGATTTCTACTCCATTTGGCCCACCAATTCCAGTCTGTATTTTAGTGATTGTTGGATAGTTCAATTCATGGGATTCCGATTCTGTACCTCGCACAGGTACTGGCATTTTCCATCAGTCATTAGCTCAAGGAGAGGCAGGTGCATTAAAGCTACTTGCAACTCAGAGAGCCTCATCCAGGTCGGCGTCTGCAACTGCCATGTCAGAAAAAAGGCCTGTATGATACAAAATATAGATATGCAGATCTTCAGTGGGGGACAGTTTTTTATATCTAGCAAGCAGAAAGTCAAAAAACTAATTCACTAGTCAAGACTGGTGAGTCCCTCCTGTGCATAGGTGTACTATAAAACATTGAATGAATTTGGAATGCTTAAATGTTGTCATCGAACAACTTGCTCCCAACTTTATATATGAGAGTACATGACTATTTCAAATATTGACTATAACTGTCAAAGCTCTGTAGTTGGACAAAAGTCAGTAATGACTGGGTGGTTATATGGAAGAATCTTTCAGCTTTTAATATATGGAAGAATGTACTTTCATAATGGGAACACTGTAATTCATGGATGTGTGGACTAATGGTAAGTACTGAAGTGATTGGATTTATATTAATATAGAATTTAGGTTCAAAAATTTTAAGTAGGTGTGGATGAGATTAGATGTAAGATTTCTGTAGAGGTGTACATACTTTATCCCCTTTGGATTTGAACCTGTGATCTTTTAGGAGGAAACACATGTTCTTAACCATTCGGCCCACTCAAGCTATACATAATTTTATTAATAAAATGTTAATGTAAAACCATTTTCCTTGAAACATATTGATGTGAAGATTTGTAGATGCTGCTGTTTTTTTTAATCTAACTAAATTGATCTCGATAAAATGAAACGTGATGATTACAAAGACTTTTTAATGAGCTGGAGATACAAGAATAAATGTGTTCATCCTATAAAAAGGTGTTGAAAAACCATATACAATAATCATATAAGAGGGGAAAATGGGAAACAACCTCAAAAGAACACAATTATACTTCATAGAGAACTTCAATAGAGATGAGGAGATCAAAGTGCAAAACTACTTGATGTTTAATATTCCATGATGTGAAAAGCAAGTAATAACACAACTATGAACCAATACATAAAGGTCGAGACTTGAAATAAGAAGACGAGAGCAACCAAACAAAACATGGGAGAAAAAGTTATGACAAATGTGTGGAAATGGGAAAGTAGAAAGTGAACGCTTGTACTTTCTTTTGCAATGTGCAACATACTCGTAAATCAAGGAAATGTTAAATTTGTATATCATAAATTGAGAATCAACTTTTTAAAAATATTTAGCTAGAAGTACAGTTTTTAGAAAAAATAATGCTGAAAAAAGATAATTGAGGGGACTAAACAATGCCACTAACTTTTGATGCAGAGTGAAGAAAATTAAATTCAATTCATGCAAAGTGAAAAAGACTAAATTCAATTTGGTAGGTCAAATCCATAATTTGGACCTCCTAACTTTAACTATCATAATTTCTTATTGGTATAATTTATTATTTTATTTTTTTAATATTTACACATAATTTAAATTTTTCCCTTTATTTTTTTAATATTTATACACATAATTTAAATTTTCCCATATAAGCTTCCATCTTGGAAAGAATTAAATAAAATCTCTCTCATTGAATATAAAATTATGTTTTTGTGAGCTATAGTTATTCCAATAAATAAAATTATTATCAAAATGTAAAATATTAAATACAGGAGCTTATTAAAGAAAAAGAGAAACGATCAAACACAAAATGTACATAGTAGCCAACGTGGGGTGGGTTTATCGGTGAGTTTGATTATGTTCACGATGGTTCCATTTTCGTTATTCTCGATCACAAAGTTTTCAAAGTGGACAAGGTTTCAATTTACGATTCCTCTTGAATTTGCCTTTCAACTCGGCAAACGACGTGGAGAAAAATAAAACATAAGTAGAATATTTTTTATTTAAAAAAATATATTCATGTAAGTGTGAATGATGATGATGATGTTGCTGATGATTAATGTTCGTTCATTAAGATCGTATTGGTTTATCAGATCTTAAAAAGGTAAGTGATTACTTGTGATTCTTTAGAATTTTGTTTCTGTGTTCGAAAAACATGAAGAGAAGCTTTCCAAGATCACCATATTTTTGTGGAGTTAAGAGGTTAGGAAGGTTGGTAGTGTGACAAATATTTTGAAAATGAGATATAAGATGGGTATAGGCTAGACAATCTAAGAGAAAGTGTTTTTCATCTTCAACTTTCTTAGTGTCACAAATGTGACACACTCTTTCATCCCATGTCGTTTTAGGAATTGACCAACGCCCAGTTTCACTATGGAGCTTGTGAGAATTTGTTCTTATCTTAGCGATGCTTATTTTTTTCTTTACACTTGGCAAAACACATAGATAATTTTGATCTTCTAGATTATGGTTGATTACATCCTTATAATACCTTAATTTTCTTTTTTCCTCTAACTCTTTATCACACCACATTTTCTCCTTAAATTTTGATTTGATGATTTTTTTAATAGTATCTTTATTCTGCAAAATGTTGTCTTCCATGATTCCCCAATAGTTTAGCCAAGACCGGGCATCTTTATGCCATCCTCGCTTGAGTCAATGGTGGTTACGACTCGATTTTGAAGTAATTTTAGGAAGCCTCTTGTCTTCCATGTTGTTTAACTTGTTCTTATACATTATGTATCTAGTCATAGACATGCTCTCAATGGGGGAGATGCTTGTTTCTAAGAGGAGGATGAGATAGGGTGTGTTTCCTTTAATTTTGAGATTATAGGTTATAAAATTCTTTTGTATTTGCTCTATCTTTCTCCAGGATTCATGATAGATATTACAGCCCCATACTTCACATCCATAAAAAATAACATGTGTAACAAGAGTCTCAAAGAGGAGTTTCTTCTTATCCCAACTCCAAAGATTAGCTGATTTACAATTGTTTTCAAGCCCATAATAAGCTTTCCATCCCCCAATAATATTTTTCTCAATGCTATAATTCCAATTGAGCTTGTGGTGAATATCAATTCCAAGATATTTGTATGAAGTCACTTCCTCCAAGTTGTTGTTGTCATATACAAAGGTATCATAAGTGATCTTATTGGATTTAATAATCATGACCTTAGTCTTATCAATATTAACAGTCATACCCATATTAGAGCAAAAATCCTTGACGATTCTTAGTTGGTTTTCAAGATCATGGGGACTCCTTGTCATAAGAACAATATCATTGGCATAAAGAAGAAGATTGATGACTATAGTAGTGAGAGTAGGGCCGACACAACCTGCTTTCTCAAGCAATCTTCTAACTTGTCAGTGTATATACCAAAAAGGGTAGGGGACAAGGGACAACCTTGTTTGACTCCAATATTGCAGTTAATCTCTTTTGACCAGCCCTCAATGTTTTTAAACTTAGCAATAATGTTCTCATACACTCTTATTGTAGCAACCCTCAAGTTGATAGACACTTTTATCTCTTCCAACCTATAACAAAGGTTTTTCCTAGGAACCATGTCAAAAGCTTTTCTAAATTCAACAAAACAACAAAAAATATTGGTTTTAGTATTGCGGAACTCCTCTGCAATGATTCTAAAGGTAACAAGATGGTCCACAGTCGAATGATATCTCATAAACCCGGCCTGGCCTTTAGCTCTTTTAGTGTGACTTTCTAGCCAAAGGCTAATCTTCTTTTCCAAAATAATTCCATAAAGCTTGGCTAAAATCAGGCTAATCATAATGGTCCTATAATTAGAGGGAATGTTTGTATCGTCATTTTAAAAAATAGGAACAATGAGGCTTTGCATCTAGGGTTTAGGGAAGCCCTGCTTGATTGCTAAATTGAAGCGCTTCTGTATGTGAGGGATAAGGATAGGCGCTCCGATTTTAAATTTTTTAGCTTGGTAGCCTTCAATGTCCTTAGCTTTCCCATTTGCAAGCTGCTTAACACCGAACTCTATGTCATCTAAAGAAAAAACTTTTCCCTTTGTAGGGACAATAATAATGGTGTCCATGGCATTAGGGAACTCGTAAAGAATTCTAAGGTAGGAATTCCAGTGCCTTAAGACAATCCTATTATTTTCTTTAGTATTTCAGTTTAGAATTTGGCTCCAGAACTTCTTAGGATCCAACTTATATAGTTGTGAAAGTTGTTCTTGCCTTTTATTGATATAGTACCTTTTTTTCCTTTTAATTATGGCTTTGTACGTATTGATCTTATCGAGTTTTAAGGACTCATTAGAAGCATTCCTAACGACTTTCCTAGCAATTTTACATTCTTTATCATACCAAGTGTTGGTCGTTCTATTTTTCTTTTTATAGGACACCTTGAAAGAGAACTTGTTAATAGAAGTGGAAAGGGTAGTTGTAAAATTTTGATAGAGTTCTTCAATGTTGTCCTTATAAATTGGAGATTTAATTTACTATTTAAATCCTTTAAGAAATGGTCAACTTTACTTTTGTCAAAGCACAAATTCATTTGATTATCATAATTCTTTTCAATGGCGCTCGTGTGCATGGAAAAGTTTAGAGTTATGGTTAAAGGTTTTTGATCAGAGTTGGGCTCATGGTCATTTAAAAGGTCAAAAGTTGTTATTTGGTTGGAAATAGGGATATCGAATATCACATAATCCACGACACTACTACCTAGCCCACAAATACAAGTCATCTGGTTGGAGTTTGACCACTTCATTACTCAATTGCAAATTATTAGGTCTTGAGAGCTGCAGAGTTTGACCAACTCAGTACCAAACAAATTATCAATTAGGTCTTCAGAGCTTCTTTTGTAGCTATTAAATTAAACAAGGTCCTCATCTAGCCATAAAGGATCATGGCTGGAATTAGTTCTTAAAAGAGTAGCTTTTTTAGTTGCAGTCCTAGCATTAAAGTCTCCTAGCAGGAGGATATTACCTTCATTTTTCAAACTATAAATATCTTGTTCTAAATTATTATAGGGACAATTCTTATCTAGATTGTTTTTCTTATAAAAGTAGAATTATTAGGTGCAAAATAACAAATTGCTATATACATCTTCTTAGCATTGGTGTCTGAAATTTTTATCCAAATGTACTGATTGAGAGGATCAATCTTATGAAGTTGAATATGAGGAGAAATGTTCTTTCTAATATAACAAGCTATGCCTCCTATCTCTCTACAGTGAGATTTTTTGTTCCGTACCAACCATAAGACAAATCCTTCTATGTTAGGGACACGTGTTTATTGATAAGTTTATTATGTTTACAATAATTTTATTCTTTTATAAATAAGAAATAAGAAATTAATATTAATCTATTTTGACTTTGAATTTATATATTTTTATATTTTTGATTTTTTCTTTATTTTTCTATTAAAAAAATGTTTTTCTCTCAATAAAAAGAAGACTATTGATAAATAAGAAATTGATATAAATTTGTTTTAACTTTAACTTTATATATTTTTATTTTTTTCCATTGAAAAAAATCCTTATATTCAAGAGGGATGAATATGCATGTTTAAAAAGGAGACTACTTGATAAATAAGAAATAAGAAATTAATATAAATTTGTTTTAACTTTAAATATATATATATATATATATATATTTTTATTTTTTTTTCCATTGAAAAGAATCTTTATATTAAGAGGGATGAATATACATGTTTTTGTTTCAATAAAAAAAAAGATTGTTGATATTCTTAACAACACAACTATCCTTTTTACAATCTAAACACATCTTTTGTCAACAATACAACTCTATGTTAAAACTATTCCACTTACAATCTAGAAACAACTTATGAAAACACAAATGAATACATTCATACTATCATTGTGGTTGTACATCCTTCCCATTACATCTATCTGTTATTTGAAAACTAACTGAAAAATTAAAATTGGAATTCCATACAATTTGTCTCCTCCTGGTCAATGAACTCATAGCAGCCCAGGGCTCCCACAGGGAGAGACATGGCCTCCTTGGACAACATGTCAGCTTTGTTATTAAGTTCTTTGTAGATATGGTTGAACGAGAGCCATTCAAAGGATTGGAATGCAAGATTGATAGCACTGAGTAAAGGCACAAGCCTAACATCAGAAATTGAAGCCTTCTACCTAGCCCAATCAATCACCAACTTGGAATCCCTCATGATCTGCAACTTCTTCACCCCTTTTTAATTGTAGCCTCCAATAAGGTCAATATAGTGATGGATTCTGCTATGTTGTTGGTGACTCTCCCTAGAGTGTAATGCATTTGAAGAAAATGGTTTCGTTTAAGGTATAGAACAATCCCAACCCCACAGACTAGAGGTTGGCCCTAAGAGGCCCCATCGAAAAAACCCAAAGGAATCTTGAAATCCAACTCAAGCATGGACAACATTCTCAGATTTTCCATAAATTCCTTGATGGATTCATGATGATGCCAACAGTGATATCGGGAGGGAACTCCTTGTTCCTGAATATGCTTGAGTTTCAAGGCCACCAAATGCTAGATACAAGAGAACTAGACATCCCTTCATATTCTTTTACCGTCATGTTTACCAACCAATCCTTCAAGCAATCTTCCATGTAAGTCTTGCTCCATAAGGACGTCGACTTGAGCTCCTTTTGAACAATCCACATCACTTGCAATGCATACACACATCCTATAAAAATATGAGTAGAGGTTTCCTCATGTTCCTTACATAAAACACATCTGCTTGGGCCAACCCATCCTCTATTAAGACAAATTTCCTAGGTTAAGAGCATCTTTGATTTTTAACTTTATATTAGGATTGATATTGTATATTTTTCATTTACTTAATATTTATAAATTGCATATTTTTCTCACACTAAATTGTAAAAAACACCTCTTAATATGATAATTAATAAAAGGTAAACAAACTTTCTTATTTATGTTTACATATAATTAAACAATAACAATTAATATAAATCTATCTTAGTTAGGAATGTATATATCTCTATATCTTTGATTTATATATATATGTGTGTGTGTGTGTGTGTGTGTGTGTGTGTGTGTGTTAGAAATGTGAGTCACTTGCTGGGCCAACATTTTAACGGTTGGCTAAGAAACCACAATCCAGGGGTATCTAAGTCATCAAAATCACCCATTGTGCGACATTTAACCATTGGCTAAGAAACCACAACCCAGGGGCATCTAAGCCATCAAAATCACCAGGGGATCGCATGGGCATCTAAGCTATCAAAATCACCAAGGGATCGCACCCGGCCTGGGCCGCACCAACCCTTAACATGACTGGGTTTTTTGGATGTCTCCTCCTGGTTAAACACACCGTAAAAGTATTGAACTCGGATCTCCTAACAAACAAAACCCACACTTTAATCAATTAAACTAGAAATAATTAACTATTTTTAACTTTATATTAAAATGAATATTATACATTGTTTATTCACTTTATATTAAAATGAATATTATACATTGTTTATTCACTTTATATTTATAATTTTTCAAAAAATCACATAGGAAAAAATTAAACAATTCTTTTACATGAAAAATGTAAAAAACACCTCTTAATGTAATAATTAATACACATATACAAATTTACTTACTTTTATTTACATATAATTAAACATTAAATATAAATTTTTATTTATTTATAAGATATGCAAATGCATAAATTGAAAAATTATATATATGTTTTTGCTAATTAATAAAATAGAAATGGTGATATTCTTTTTATTAAAATCTACTTCTTTTTAGTATATGTTTATCTTTCATGTTGGATTAAATACATTAGCAAACAAAGTTCGTGACCTACTTTCAATATTAATTAAAAAAACATTTATAATTAAAAAAATATATTAAAAATAAAATTAAAATTCTGAAACATAATCCATAGGGATCAAAAAGTCAAGAAGCCAAAATCTAATAACGAGATACAAATTACCATGTCATGAATCATTCCCCATATCACAATATGTTCAATCCTCGAAGTTGTCCTTGCATACATTGTAATCACAATATGCCTTTTGCATTCAAAATAGGTTGTACTCATTTTTTTTTTTTGAAGGTCGAACCTTTGACTCATTTACATTCAGTGAACTAAGTGGTTCCAAATCAATTTCGTTGAGGTTGTCTTTTGGGTTCATAAAGTTATGAAGTTTTAATATACTAGATTTATTGAAGATAGGGTTTAAAGAGTTCTGCTGTGTGTACCTTTTAAAAAAAAAAGTTGTAAGTGTTAAGTTGAAATTGATATTAAAGTTTTTTTTTTTTTGACAATTTGAAAAGTGGTTTTGAGATGTAAGTCTTTAAGTTGATGTGATGTATAAGGTTGATGTGATGTATAAGTATTTTCTTTTACTTTGATATAGTTTAGTCTGATTTTGATGTAATTTATTGTATATCTATTATAATTTATGATTATCATCTATATGATGTATAGATATTATTATTACAATGACATTTATTAAGTTAGGATTTTATTTCATGAAAATAAATACTTTATATTTGTCATACTTGTAGGGCATGTGAATAATTTTATATGCATAAAAAATTTGAGTAAAAAAAAGTTTATATAGCTTTATCGATGTCAAAACTTTTATCAAATTCAAATATTGATTTTGAGATGCAATTTTCTAAATCAAATGTAATAGCATCCTTCCTCACTATAAACATTGTTTTTAAGATGTAATTTTCTAAATTAAATGTAATAGTATCATTCCTCACTACAATACTAACTTCACCAACCATTTCAATATTATACTTTGTATTTTAAAACAATTTAGAAAATATTAAGATTTCAATATTTTTTTTACCAAATTCAAACATTGATTTTGAGATGTAATTTCTAAATCAAATGTAATAGCATCTTTCCTCACTACAAACATTGTTTTTAAGATGCAATTTTCTAAATCAAATGTAATAGTATCATTCCTCACTACAATACTAACTTCACCAACCATTTCAATATCGTACTTTCTATTTTAAAATATGTATTTTAAAACAATTTAGAAAATATCAAGATTTCCATATTCTTTCAAGATTTCAATATTTTTTTTTACCAAATTCAAACATTGATTTTGAGATACAATTTCTAAATCAAATGTAATAGCATCCTTCCTCACTACAAACATTATTTTTAGGATGCAATTTTCTAAATCAAATGTAATAGTATTATTCCTCACTACAATACTAACTTCACCAACCATTTCAATATCATACCTTGTATTTTAAAATATGTAATTTAAAACAATTTAGAAAATACCAATATTTCAATATTCTTACAAGATTTCAATATTTTTTAAAAATAGTCAGATAAGTCTTAGATGGGTCTATTGGTATATGAGTCTATTGATATATGCACAATGGCTCTATGAAATAAATAACTTTCTGAAAAACCATTTCAAATTCTACAAATCCATGTTATAAAAGTTATGTACTTTGCAACAACTTAGAATACTTAACCGATATAAATGTATGCACATGAGCTCCATGAAATAAATAACTAAATAACTTCAAAAATACCATTTGAAATTCTGAAAATCTATGCTATAAAAGTTATATCCTTTTTAATAAATTAGAATTCTTAACCAATATAAATGGTTATGAAAATTATTAAATTATATCTTTTTTAATAAGTTAATAAGGTTAACCCATATAAATGGTTATGAAAATTATTAAACAAGCCATTCATATTATTGTGTTTTTAAGTTTTAAGTTAATATTATTGTATTATCGAGAATTTTTTTATATATATTTAAAGTTACAAAAGATAAAGGAAGAAATGAAAGATATTTTTTAATTGTTAAAATTATTTTAAAAATGTTATAAGATAGGTGTATTTGACTATTATTATTTTTGTTGTTATTTATATACAGTTTGAATGGGCTTAAGAACACGTGTTTCCTCCTAAGATGTCACAAGTTCAAATTAAGAGGGGGATCGGGTATGTATACCTCCATAGACTTTAGCAGTCAAATTGTAGTGTGGAGGAGGTCCCTTGTCCCACAAACAAGGGGATCTCATACACCAATTTGATGTCTAGCTTGGTCGTAACCTTAAAATTAGATTATTATTATTATTATATGCACCCACATATACTACACAAACAAGGGAAGAGAAGGCCAATTCTCTATAAGCACTCATGGGATTTGACACTGTTTGGTTCATTTTCCCTTACTAGGGGGTTAACACAACTATTTCCCCCCCCTTATGTGTTCATGTTTCCTTGATTAATTTTTAACATTCATAATGATTTTGCTTGTGGGGGTTTTAGAAAACTGTAATATTGGGTGTGGATTGTTGAGAATTCAAATTCTAGTTAGTTCCATGTTTCTTTTTTTTTTGAGTAAAAAAGGTGGACCCTGTTATATTAAGTTATCGAAGAAACTTTGACAAAATGTACAGAGATATAGGTCTGAGTCACCAAAAATGCTGTCGTTTACCGGAAACTAGCATAGTTTGGAGAACATATAACAGTAGCATGATAAAACAAAGAAACAAAATAACATCTGTCCTACCCAGAGGAAACCAGGACATATGGCTATAGTCCAAGTGAACATGTAATAGTAGCATGATAAAACTAAGCAACAGAAAAAACATAGAAGACCTAGATACCCGGTGACCTGTCGCCCTTGCTTGTCTGCCACGTAGACCCAACCGGGATGGCAAATGCCTGCACGCAGAGAGGGCACTTCCGCTTAGCTGGAGCATTGGAGTACGCGTCAAGGAGCAGGTCTAGACGCTGGCCCATGAGAAGGGCTCTGTGCTCCAAGTCTACCATGTGGCCTCGGAGTTCGAACACCAGAGCCAGATGCTCTGCATGGAGGAAAGAACCATGCAATCCATTACCCACGTCGTTGAGGGATACATCCCTCAATTCCACGGTCGCTCCATCTCCAGCTTTGAGCTCCATCAGCTCTGCACCGACCGCTTCTTCCTTCCTCCCTGAGTTGTTCTTGTCCGCGTTCTCTTCGACTTTAGTTTTGTCCCGCGTTTCTTCCTCGAACGTTGCCTGCGTATCATGGCTGGTGGGGCTGTAGTCACCCAACCATGGAATTTCCTCAACAATGCACCCGAGGATGTCATCTGCCAAAGCAATTTTTGGGCCGCTTCCATCCTAGTATTTCGCCTCCATGGCTTGGGGTTCCGAGGTGGTCGCCAAGTCCTCCATGAACATAATTTCTTCCACGTAACAAGTGGGAAACGCATCCGCAACACCATCCTCCTGCCTGTCTCCAGGCTTAATTTCCGTGGTTTCACTGCTACATCTGGCCCCTGTCTCCGCAATGATGGCATGCAGAGCCAATTGTTCAACTCGAGCCTTCTTTCGAAGAATGGAGGTCACCATCGATAGAGCACGCTCCAGATTCTCTTCCTTTTCCGCTGCGCCTTGTGGGTGTACCAAGCCGAGCCACGACGAGGCCTGCCCCACTTTCTGGTCATAATAGCCAGGGAATAGATGACGATACAGTGAGGATGCAGTGAGATGGGAGTGCGTCGGGACGAGAAGGATACAGAGCTGCACCAGAGCTCCCAGACGAAGAGGAGAGCCGAAGAGAGAGTAGACCCACCCTGTCCAGGCACATGAAAAAACAAATTGCCAAAGGCCGAAGTCACCTGGCCATCCATAAACCCTATCATGCTGAGTGCGTTGTGAGCGAGAGTGTTCGTACGAGGGAGGTGTCCCTCCACTGTCTAACTGTTGTTATGGCCGTCTACCATCGTTAATGCAGGGCGGGTAGGTGGTGACCATGAGCATTTATGCTATGGCTTAGTGCTAAGCCCGATGTCAAGGAACTGCCGCATGTCACCCATCCGGGGTTAGTTCCATGTTTCTTAATCCTATCTTTGAACATAGATTATTCCTTAAGGCACTCAATGTCACCCCAAGTCTTTTGTGCCTTTTGAGTTTCCTTTTTTCTTCACCTAGACATTGCTATGATTTATGTAATGAAGCATGTTGTCGCTAGGGAAGTATTTTAATGCCTTTTATTTAACAAATATTGGGATTTAGACATCAATTAATTTTTGAATAATTAACCCAATGAATTAGTAAAGTTTTTTAGTTTTTTTTGTTTTTATTTTTTATTTTTTTTATCTAAATGGGTAGATGAACATATTTATCTTATAATTTGACACATTAACTCATCTTTAATGTATTAGTTATAATTTTTGAATGATTGATCCAATGCCTTAATAAAGTTTGTTATTTAGGTGGGTAGATAAACATATTTGTCTTATACTTTGACACATTAACTCATCTTTAATGTATTGAGTTATATCATTTTATACTTTGACACATTAACTCATCTTTAATGGCTTGAGTTATATCATTTTAGTGACTAGAGATAAAATAAAGAGGGAATGGAAAACCATGGAATTTAAGTGGAATCATACTATGGAATTATCTCATTTCCTTATATTATTCATAATCATTTCCTTATATTATTCATAATCATTAAAATGAGACAAGCTAGTATTTTATAGGAAAGTTGAACTAAAAAGGGGCATCATAAGGACTTCCCTGAACATATTTATCTTGTACTTCTACACTTTCCCTAACCTAACGGCTTAACTAAGCTCGCAGCTAACTAGAATAGAATTTTAGAGAGTTGTGTATTCCCTTTATTATCTTTCTAGTCATCAAAATGATAAGAGCCATTACTTAAAAAAAAAAAACACTTTCTAGTCATCAAAATGATAAAAGCCATTACTTAAAAAAAGAGACACTTCTTACATTAAGAGAGACTTGGCAAACTCTTCCTTAAATATTTGTCTTGTGCTTTGGCACACTTAACAATAAAGTATTGACTTGTCTATTATCCTTTTGGTAACTAGAGAGAAAAAAACATAATCCTTTTGGTAACTAGAGAAAAAACATAACTTCATAGCATATGAAGTATGTCTTTACTCGTATCATCACGGTAATTGGAATTAGAATAAGGAGGAGACACAACATCAGAGAAATGCTCTCTTTTACTAATTGTTCTCTTCTTTTTGTTTAGTTCATTTTTTTCTCTGAGTCTTGAGAGTTTCTTCCTTTTGTTTTTCAAATTTCAAGGTGATTCTTTTTTGTGTGGTGACTTTTTCTTATCATGCAATTGTTTTTCTCACTAAATTTGGTGCTGCCTTTTTATATTTCATTATTTCTATATTTGAATATAGATTGGATTTGTCTTATGGCTTCCATTTTACACATGTATCTTTCAATTATTTTGTTGTTATCATGTTGTGCATTTGCATTCTTCATGTCTATCTTAATTACTATTTATTTTTCATATTTATTTTTTTCAAGAGCCTTAGAATGTGGAAATTATTTGCAATGTTTTAAATTATTGTAGTATAATGTATTATTAGTAAATTTAGGTATTATTTATCTTTAGAGTATTGTCAAATGTTAGGATATTTAGACATTTAGGAGTTAGTTAAGATTAATTTGGTCTAATGCATCGTTAGGTTAAAACATGTTTTAGTGTGTTTTTTAGTATACATTTGTAAAACGACAGTCACGATATGTCCTTGACATAGAGTGATCCGACTAATCATATTCTCCTCGATATTATCGACTACATTGATTTGTGGCTTAGCACCCGATTGGTACATTATCTCTATTTAAAGAACATGGAGGGCCATTTTACGATGATCGATTGTGAGAAATTCTCTTGTAAATCTCTATGTAATATTTTCCATTAATAAATTACCCCAAGTGGCCACATTGGCTGGGGTTGTGGATGTTTCCCCATAGAGATTTTACTATGTAAAAAAATCGGTGTGTTGATATTTGATCTGGTTGTGTGAGTGGTTACTAAAGGTTTTCATCCTCTGTTGGAATACCCATGTTGTCGAACATGGTATTAGAGCGCATTTGAAGACCTGTTGTTATTGTAGGTTAAGATCTTGAAGCGATGTTGTCACATCTCCAATTTATGCCATTTATGTACATTTTTTGAGCCAAGAGGACTATTCCATTGTGTCAGGAGAACTTCTTTTATTTAGAAAAGATTTTCGTTTCACTCTAAAAGGTTTCCATTTACCCAAGATACGACAATTTTAGTCAGAGCTGGAGGTATAAAGCCTGAATATGCCCTTTTAAATTTTTTACAGAGATAATATTTTGGTTTTTTGTCTTTTTATTTCCAGGTTGCAACTCTTTTTAATATGGATATGCCCTTTTCCCTGTAATCTATGCGATCTTGGTAAATCAGAGACATAGCGGAAATGGTTTTCCTATCATGTATGCTCTTTATCATGCACTTTGTGCGATCTCGGTAAATTATAAACAGAGGGAAAATATGCATTTTCCGAGTAAGCTAACTGAGATCTAACCCTTGTTTTTGTTGATAAGTGATTTTTTGTGTGTGTTTGAATGCATGACAATAAGTTTTTATTGAGCGTGCACTCCAAGTCTGTCTTCCACAACAACAACAACAACAACACCCACACTCCTTCTTAACACTATAGCGTGTTTTGCACTAGCTCACTTGGTTGAAAGTTACTTTACTTAGTAAGAGGACTTGAGTTCAAGTCTCCTTTTTGTTGTGTTTTTTGAAAAGTTCATGCGTTCATTATAAAGTGTATTTCACTTAATTATAAAAGTGAATCTCTATAAAAATAACTTTAATATTTTATTTTAAGTTATTTTTTGCATGCAACTTTTATTTACAAAGTAACTTCATTGTAAAAGTGATTCTCGCTTATTCTATAAAAGTGAGTTACTTCAACAATACCACGTGGACCAACTTCTACTTTCCACGTGGCTCTTTGATTATCATTTACACATTTTTTCAAAAGGGCATAACTTTCACATCTGAAGCCCGTTTTCAGGGTCGTTTTTTTTAAATGACCTATTTTTTCGAAAGATTTCCATCTAGACCATTAGTTTCATCCTTTAAATCCATATTCTCTACATATTTTAATATTTATTCTCCCAATGATATTTTTCTTACCATCACCAACTACTTCTCATGGACATCCCATATGAAAGATTTACTAAGAAGTAAAGGATTGTACCAGATTACCTTGGGAAAAGAACAAGAACCTACTAATGATGAAAAGTATTCCAAATGGAATGATAGGAATGACTAAACACATGTACTAATCAAAATTTCCATCTCTCATGATTTAAGGTTTCACCTTCAAGGAAACGAGGGCCCATATAAAGCTTGGCAAAATCGTGAAGCTGTGTTTGGTAAACAAAATAATATTCGATCCTACAAGATGGAAAATTAGTTTATGACTTTAAGTCCAAATGATTTTCCTTGCATTTAAGATTACTTATCTAATCTCAAAACACTTATACTTTTGTGTATAGAATGCCAAGTAGATCTGAAGGAAGATTGATGCATATATGCTATTCTTTCTAAGCTCGATAGTGCATTTTTTTTTTTTTTTTGTATTTACCTTTTATGCCACTGGAGAAGCTCTAGGGAGTGCTTATAAAAAACCCTCTCTTGAGTCTTTTTTTGATGCTCTGATTCGAGAGAAAGATAATCTTGTGCAACTTGGATTGATTAGCACTATAGGTACATCCAAAAMATCTTTAGTGGTCTAGTAGAAAGATAAATTCAAGAATCCCAAGAAGGAACATCCTCAGCAAAAAAACAAGCAAAAAAAAGGTCCCAATCTCTCACCACCATCTTTTTCTCCTAATGGTGACAAAGGCGCAAAATCCAAAAGTAAGAAGACTAAAAAACATTGCAACTTTTGTGGGAAAGATGGTCATGTGGAGTCTAAATGTTTTAAAAAGATGGAATCCTTAGAAGCAATGATGAAGAAGCACAACTTCAATATTGGTTCTTCTTCTTCTTCTCATGGAAATTCACATTCTTCTTCTAGTTTCTCCTTCAATGCAACTTCTACTTCTTCTTCTGATGAGTGACTTATTGATTATGGAACATCTTGTCATATGGCTAAGGACAAAGTCATATTTTCTGTTCTAAATGAATGTAACACCAAGAAAATATTTGTTGGTGATGATAGATCTCTAACTGCTGTAGGTTCTGGAATAGTTCAGGTGGATAATGGTCATTTAAATTATGCATTATGTGTTCCAAGTCTTTCCTACAACCTTCTATCAGTATATCAGATCACTCATTCAGGCGAAGGTAAAACTGTAGAGTTTTCACCTCTCCAGGTTGTAAATAAGGATTTAAAATATCCTAAGCATGTCCTTGCTACTAGAATTGTTGATGATGTTACCATGTTGTACAAGTTTGACAACTTTGGGTCATCATCCTTTCCATCAATTTTTTGTGCTCATAGTGATGACTTGAGCAAACTTTGGCATGAGCAGTTTGGTCATAAACTATCACTCATTGCATAAACTATGTAATCAACAGATGATGACTATTCTTCCTCTTGTTTTTTTAAGATATGGTGTTTGTGCCGATTGTGTTCTTGAAAAAAATCATCGGGAAAATGTTGACAAACGTGCCTCTTGGCATGCCTCATCCCCTTTGTAGCTTGTTCATAGTGACTTGCGTGGTTCACTTTCTTCTCCTTTTTTATTTTTTCTAGGTGTAAGTATTTATTAACTTTCATAGATGACTTCTCTAGAGCACTTGGTTTTACTTCTTAAAACTTAAGAGTGAAGTGTTTGAAAAGTTTTTGACCTACAAGGCCCTTGTAGAAAAAACAATCTGGACATCAACTTCAAAGGTTAAGAGAAGATAATGGAGGCAAATATGTGAACAACAATTTTACAAATTACTGCACTGCATAGGGCATCCAAATGCAACAAACTGTTCCATATACACCACAACAAAATGATGTTGTTGATAGAAAGAATCACACATTAAAAGAAATGGCTGATTGTATGATCCAATCTAAGGGATTAAGTCTTAATTATTGGTCGAAAGCCATTAACTGTGAAAATTACATAGTAAATTTCACTCCCACAAAGGATCTAAAAAATATAACGCTGGAAGAAGCATGGAATAAAATTAAGCCATATGTAAGCCACTTCCATGTATTTGGAAATGTAGCATGGGATCATAGTTCTTATGAGAAAAGGAAACCTTTACAGCCTAAAAGTGAGAAGTGTATATTTGTTGGTTATTCTAAATATGTCAAAGGTTACAAATTTCTTCAACCTCATTCTAATAAAATTATTATTAGAATAGATGTTAAATTTAATGAAAATTTCTTGGCCTACAAGTTTAATTCGACTTTTGTTCCATCTTCGTCGTTTGTACCATATTTTGTAAGGTACCAGATCTATTGTAATAGCAGAAAATAGAAATACTGAAGAGAATAATAGCAGAACAACACAATATATGAAACTATAACACCAAAATAATACCTTTATTGATAGGAAACACTGGTCACTTTTCTCTTCAAGGGTGAAACCTCTAACAGAGAAGCACTCAATTACAATAATTCTAAAGACAAAATCTTCTCATGCCCTTGAATCCTATTTATACTAAATCTATCTACCAAAAGAACAATCTAGAGGAAGATCTTCTAGAAGTGGAATCTTCTATTAGGTATTCTTACATTTGACTTATTCTTTCTTATTACTAGGCCTTATTAATATTGGCCTTTATTACATAGAAAATATATTATTCTACCTACGTGAGGGGTTAGGGAGGTTAGGTCCCTAACGCACCCTCCCCCTTAAAAAGAAACCTTGTCCTCAAGGTTTGAGTAAGGAAATTGTTGCAGAATGGTAGCTGGCTCCCAGGTGGAATCTCTTGGAGTTGTATCTTTCCACTATACTAACACTTCCTTGATGGTGCACTGACAGAGACGATGCTCACGCTGGTCCAAGACTGCTTGTGGCTGCAACCATATGGATCCTTCTTCATCCAACTCGGGAAGACTGGTTTGAGTTTGACACTTAGTTCCAATCACCTTCTTTAAGCACGAGACATGAAAAACATGATGGAGCATAGAATGACTGGGAAAATCTAACTGATAGGCCACATATCCCACGCACTTGAAAACTGTATAAGGACCATAAAATTTGGGCACCAATTTCTGAAAATGATCAGCCTTGAGTGAAGTCTTCTTATAAGGTTGCATTCAAAGAAACACCTAGTCCCCTTTATCAAAATGATGTTTTGAGCGACCTTGATCTACTTGTTTCTTAATGTGATTCTAAGCCATGAACAAATTCTCTTTGAGGGTACGAAGAATAGCCTCTCAAACTATAAGAGTTTGGTCAACCGCCTGGACCTTTGAGAAACCATGCATGTATGAGAGAACTAAAGGTGGATTTTGTCCATATACTTATTGAAAAGGAGTCATGCGAGTAGATGTATAGTAAGAAGTGTTGTACCACCATTTAACTAGGGGTAACCATTGATCCCACTGATTTTTCCTCTTAGATGAAAAACACCTCAAATATGTTTCCAAACACTTGTTGACAACTTCAGTTTAACCATCAGTCCAGGGATGATAGGTTATGAGGAGATGCAAATGGGTGCCTTGTATCTTGAACAAATCTTGCCAATTTTTTTTGGTGAAAGTGGGATCTCAGTAAGAGACAATGGAATGAGTCTTTCCATGAAGCTTGAAGATATGATCCATGAAAAGTTGAGCCACTATGGATGTAGTGAATGGGTGTTCAAGAGCACAAAAATGAACATATTTGGAAAGATGATCAACGACCACCATGATGTTGGATTTATTACCCACTTTAGGTAATACAACAATGAAATCCATAGAAATATCCCTCCAAATAACGGGTGGAATTGGAAGTGGTTGTAGTGTGCCAGGTGTTTTGACTGTTTCTCCCTTGTTGTGTTGACAAACATCACATTCCTCCATAAACTTGCATATGTTCTGTTTCATACCATCCTAGAAAAAAGAATGTTTGACCCTATCATAGGTTTTGGTAAAACTGTAATGCCCAACTGTGGGTGTAGCATGAAGCTCAGAAAGCACCCTGGATTTAAGTTGTGACTGTTTGCTTAAATACAGATGGCCTTTGTAGTGAATCTCTTCATTGTGCCAAGAGTACTCTGGAGAAACTGGATAATTGTCTTGCAATTGTTGGATCAGAGGCAACAATTTGGGATCTTGCAGCCATTCCTGATGAACAAATTGGAGACAATCTAGTACAATGAAGGATAGAGAAAAGAGGGACCCTTCATCTTCATATTTCCTTGAAAGAGCATCTGCAACTACATTGTCTTTGCCTTTCTTGTAAATGATCTCATAATCATATCCAAATATCTTCGTCACCCATTTTTGTTGCTCCAGAAAATACTTGAGGCTCTGATGATATGTCTTAATTTTGAATCATTTCCCCAATAGATAAGGGCGCTAGAGATCCACAACATGCAGAATGACCATCATTTCCTTTTCACAGATTGATTGGACCAAATGGCGCTCCGAATTTTTTTTTCTAGTGAAGGCCAAAGGCCGGCCATCTTTCATAAGGATGACGCAAATTACTTTCCCTGAAGCATCACATTCTAGAAAAAAGGTATTTTTGAAATCAGGAAGGGATAGGGTAGGAGTAGTGCACAGAGCCTCTTTCAAGGTTGGAAGGAGTGATCAGTTGTTGGATTCCAAATGAAATAATTCTTTTAAGGAGAGAAGTGAGGGGCACTGCAATTTTTCCATAATTCTTAACAAACTTGTGATAATATCCTGTTAAACTGAGAAACCCATGCAAGCTCTTAAGATTCTTGGGACGAGGCCAATCCTTCATAGATTCAATTTTCTTAGGATCCACCCTGACATCATCCTTCCCAACAATATTACCTAAGTACTCCACTTTCGAGGCTCCAAAAGCACATTTAGATTGTTTGAGAAAAAGTTGGTGCTGAGAGAGTAGATGAAAAACTTGATTCACATGGGCAAGATGGGTTGTCCATGTTTTACAATAGATGAGAATATCGTCAAAGAAAACTAAGGAAAAATGACGGAGAAAAGGATGGAAGACATGATTCATGAGGCTCTGGAAAGTGGAGGGATCATTACTCAAACCAAAGGGAATGACCAAGAACACATAGTGGCCCTCATGAGTTCGAAAGGAATTCTTAGGAATGTCTGCCTCTTTCATATGTATCTGGTGGTAGCCAAAACAAAGATCAAGTTTAGTAAAGAATTGGGCACCGCTTAATTCATCCAAGAGATCATCAATGACATGGATGAGAAATTTGTCTTTTATGGTGAGTTTGTTGAGGGCATGAAAGTCAGGACACATGCACCAAAACCCTTATTTATTAAGTACCATGACCATAGGAGAAGATTAGGGGCCGATACTAGGACATATAATACCCGCGGTGAACAATTTTTGAACAATTTTCGAACAATTTTCTCAATTTAATTTTTCTGGGAAAATGGATGACGATAAGGGTGAACATTGGGAGGAAGGATATAGGGGAATAGGGGAATGGAAGGATCATGAACACCACGGAAAGGGTGAGTTCCCTTGGGAGTGGAAAAAATATCTGTATTTTTGGAGATGATGGCTTGGAGGTCAGGATGCACAAAGGGTGTCTCAGTGGCATGAATGGAATGGAGTTGTGCAATAATTTCAGAATGACCTTTCTTGATGATATTTTCCATGCGATGGTGTTGGGAGCAAGCCAAAGTGGAAAGAAGGATGATCGTGGGAAAATAAAGTGTGTAGAGAGCGAAACAACAGCTGGAGGGGAACACAAAACGTGCACATGCAAGAAAGCGTGCACAAGGAAAGAGACAGCTGGAAGGAAGAACAACACGCACACGAGAGGAAGACCTAAGTAGGGTTAGGGTTTTGGTAATGTATTGTAATGGCTGAAGAGCCAAATATTTATAAATACCGATACAGAGGTATTATAGGTGGTTGTTCATGGATGTTGTAGTTCTTCCGACTTAGTTAGTAATCGAGTTTACATTTTTCTGTATGAACTGTTTTGTAAGCTGTTGAGCTAGAGGAGACGAGAGAAGGTAGATCTTGAGGATTAGATCGTAGACTAAGGAGCTTGGTGCGATATAGTTCACCTCATATAGATCTTACCCATCTGAAGAGAGTTGTAAGTGCATGACGCGTAGATACAGAACTATCATAATAAAATAGATCCAAGAGCCAAATCTTTGTGGACATAGCCCAGGAGGGGGTGAACCACAATAATATCTATGTAATGTGATGAATGCATGCCTATCTTTATCCTGTTTTCATTAGTGATTTGTTATGATTAATGAATATATGAGTTATTATATTGCTTGTTTAAATACTGTTCATGATACTGAGGGAACAAGTTGCTGAAATTAATGCATAGTCGTGAATAATAGTATGTTACATTTACCAGTTCTAATAATGGTTCAATGGTTGAGTTATCATATCTCATACTCAATCCTAGGCTGTAAACACCTGAGTCTTGTGGCCACCCATTAAAGCTATCTCGGGTGAGACTGCGCAATGCATTCTGTGCGCTGTGTTGCTTCTGGTTTACCAGGAGGGATGATAGTTTTAGAGGCTTTGTTGGAAACCCGAAAGATATGAACCCTGGGTCAATAAATTAGATGGAATAGAAGAAGATATAACCAACAAATGGTTTCGTTGCCGTTGGTAGGAATAAGAGAGGATTGAGTAGATAAGATAAGTCGAACATTTTTTAGAGGCAGATTAATAAAAGGTTAGGGAAGAGACCAATGAGCCATTAGAAGGGAATGTTGAGATCGTGGAATCCCACAAAATCAGAGATCGAAAGCTAGTTGAGAAAAAAAGAGCTATATTTTGCACTGAAAGACAATAGAAACCCTAGAATAACACCTCGCAAATATCTTGAGAAATACGTGTTTACTGATTTGCATGAAGTCTTTTTCTGTGATTTTCTGCATATACTGCAGGAGTGGATACTAAGGTTGAAGGATAAACACACGATGAACCGGATTCGACAGTTAGATTGGAACTCAGTATAGCTTAAGTAGTTACAACAGGTGAACAACAAGTTCACCCGCACAATAGACTTTTGGCTTGACAGTATTGTGGCAGGGTTTATAACAGAGTTTGTAGTTGACACAATGAAGTCATACAATGCAGCGGAGCAAGAATTTCTACACAGACCTCTAGGAAGGTACATTCGATCACTGTATACTTCTATTAAGATACTGCTATATAACAAAGGTGTAGTGACAATGGAATTAGACAACTAAACTTCCCTGCATGCATGGGGGAAGGGGGGAAGCAGGGATGATTTTAGGGGTTAAATTTCACTCATGGGCTAATTTTCCATGGTTTTTCCCAAAAAACGATTCGCTATTCTAAAAATGATTCGCCCAAATTCTATAGGATAAAATTATTTTACCTAAAAAATCACCAAAATTTTATACAGACTATATAAAATCCTTAGAAATTTGAATATTTTTACAAAAATATCGCAAAAAATGTTGGACACACCTACCACACTTAGAGGGGGGGTGAATGAGTGTGGGGCTCTTTTTCCCAAAACTGCCCTCTTGCACAAAAACTCATCAATTAGCATTCAACATTTATTCATTACCCATTGTTGTCATTTATAACCAGTTAGATGTGAGCACATATCAGCAACATATATCAGCAATATATCATCAACAAGTCATCACCACAATGAACACAAAGAACACAAGATGTATGTA
>JASDQU010101266.1:217295-229244 GCA_032191745.1 Picea mariana | reverse complement strand
GGGGACTCACGGACTGCCAGAAGGGGAAGGGGTCTGACTCTCGCAGAAACACCCCCGTACATCCTCTGAACCATCCGAACCTGCGTTGACCCTTGCATGGATTGTCTATCATGCATTCCCAATACCAGAGCGTGAAGTCTATCCTAGGTAGGGCAGATGGTAAACGACCATTCTGTCGGGGGTAGAGAGTCTGTGTAAATCCCTGTGGAAATTGCTTCTCAGGAATTTCCGAAAATTAACACCGTGAGACCTGGCTTCCATTGCTGAGCTTGTTCTGAGAGGTCTGAGTCTGTATTCCCGGTTGACTATGGTGGTCATGCAGAGATGGATTGCGCGTGAATTGCTATCCAGTGCAGGTGGTGATTAAGCCCGTGTGTGATCTCTCTCTAGGTGAGGGAGGTGGATGTTGTTGGAAGAGGTTTCTTCCAGAGAGTGTCTAGCACCAGCTTCAGGCTCTGAGACTTCTTGATCCGACCTGTTGCCGAGACCTAGAGAGGGAGGTTAGCACCGATGGACTGTGCTTGTGAAGGTGTATACTCTCGGGTGGAACATGCATGTGGGGAATGAGAGTCTGGTAGTAGTGGGCGTAAGACGACATCCTGGGATGAATCCTTCTAGATTCTAAGTGTTGTTTTCTCTGTAACCTCAGCCTAGCTAGGATTCCTTTCCTTGGGGTGGAGCTTAGTCCCAGCTCGAGGGTGATCCACTGCTGAGCTGATGAGCAGTGTGGTCTAAGGTTGGGTGGTTCGTGGAAGGCCTGCACTTGGTTGGTGTATTTCACCATTGTTACAAGATAAGTGTCTAACTATGTTTTATCACATTTTATCAATATGTTTTGCATCTCTGGGTATTAAAATGATCATTCCTTCTGCTATGCATTTGGATTAATGTATTTTCCATGGATTATTTATGTTAAAATGACTCTTACGAGTACTCTAAGCTTAAATGTATTTCATTGCGTGAATGCACGCGATTAACTATGAATGAGAATGTGTTATTCCACGTAGTAACACCTACACGGTAGCCAAGGTGCGCTACAGTTATTCGGGGTTATCTACCAAACAATATTATAGTAACCGTAGGTAGTAGAAGTGAAAGGGGTGTTACAGAGACGATCACCAAGGAGATCGAGGAAGCTCAAAAGGATTAGGTGGCTCGGGACGAGCCACATGTCAGTGTTGGGGGCCTGTTGGTAGCAGGCTGAAGTGGAAAGAAGGATGATCATGGGGAAAGAAAGTGTACAGAGAGTGAAGAAACAATTGGAGGGGAACACAACACGCGTGCATGCAAGAAAGCATGCACAAGGAAAGCGACAACTGGAAGGAAGAAAAACACGCGCATGAGAGGAAGACCTAACGTCAGTAGGGTTAGGGTTTTGCTAATGTATTGTAATGACTGAAGAGCCAAAGATGTATAAATACCGATACAAAAGTATTATAGGTGGTTGTTCACAGATGTTGTAGTTGTTCCGACTTAGTTAGTAATCGGGTTTACATTTTGCTATATGAACTATTTTGTAAGCTGTTGAGCTAGAGGAGACGAGATAAGGTAGATCTTGAGGATTAGATTGTAGGCCGAGGATCCTGGTGTGATCTAGTTTGCCTCATATAGATCTTACCCATATGAGGAGAGTTGTAAGCGCACAACGCGTAGATACAAAACTATCATAATAAAAGAGAGCCAAGAGCCAAATCTTTGTGGACATAGCCCATGAGGGGGTGAACCACGGTAATATCTATGTAATGTGATGAATGTATGCCTATATTTATCCTCTTTTCAGTAGTGATTTGTTATGCTTGATGAATGAATGAGTTATTATATTTCTTGTTTAAATACCGTTCACGATACTAAGGGAACAAGCTGTTGAAATTACTGCATAGTCGTGAATAATAGTATGTTACATTTACCAATTCTAATAATGGTTCAATGGTCGAGTTCTCATATCTCATACTCAATCCTAGGCTGTAAAAACCTGAGTCTTGCAGCCACCCATTAAAGCTATCTCGGGTGATACTACGCAACACATTCTGTGTGCTGTGTTGCCTTCTGGTTTACCAGGAGGGCCGATAGTTTTAGAAGATTTGTTGAAAACCCAAAAGATATGAACCATGGATCAATAACTCAGATGGCATATAAGAAGATGGCCATCTTCGAAGGGTACCTACGCTACCTACAGGATGCCATATTCTAGACATGGCTAATCATACCAAAAGATGTCGCGCGATATGCAAACATCGCCACTTTACAGGCCACATGACATGGAATGTGGATATAGGCAAGGAGGGATCCAGATAAACAGTGTCTACAGATGCACTACTGCATCATTGAGGGTGACATTGACATGGTCATCAATGAATGGGACGATGAATGGATAATCCCAACCATTACCTAGGAAGTACACGAAAGAATAGCAGAAGAAGAGGCAGAGTAGGGAGAAAAGCAACCTCCAAAAATCCAAGTTCCCAAGAGACCAAGAATGGGCCAAGGCAAGACAACACAGATAGATGAAGGGCCAAAGAAGACAAGGACCCAGAAGGGGAAGAAGATGAGTACACAACCAACCAAGGAGCAACAACAACAGGACGAGCCTGCGCAAGAGACAACAACAAATCCCAACACACAGGAACCAGGGGGAAACAAGAGGCCAACCACGCAGACAGGAGGTGCCCGCAAGAAATAAAAGGCATAACGAACACCGCCATAATATAAGATCATGGATGATGATGGGGAAATGATCGCCATAATGATCCATGTTTATCTATCCGAGGACTTCAACCATGTTGCACGCCACATGAACAAGATTCGAGAGGAGTTGGCAGACATGCAGAAGCTCATCAAGCAGATTAGGGAAGGGTGGACAACAAGCAGCAGGGGAATCGAACCATCAACACTGGAGATAGAAGGAAGAGTGCAACAAGAAGAACTAGAGTCAGTCCAGGAAATACTGTAGCCACACATAACATTCCACATCGACCCTATTATGCTATGCATGGATGAAATTGTGGGGAAGACACCCTTGAAGGACTTAAGAAAAATCCAACTTGTGTTGATAAGGATACCATCAAGAGCACTACATAGGTTGCAAGTGAGCGTAAACCACGAGGTACAGTCTCACGCATGCAGAAAATTAACCGAATTGAAGCAGGAAACAAAGAAGCGGGACACACTGGGAATAGTATATGAGAAGGCTAAATCTGAGACCCAGGAGGAAAGGGAGCGCATAAAATTATTGGATCAAAAAGTGGCAGGAACTTACGAGAAGATTCCATAGGCCACGTAGAGTGAGGCAATCACAACAATAAACAAGATTGATCAGATTGCGCAGGTAATTGATCAATACCAGAAGGATATTGAGAATCTATGAGAACAACTCATACCAACCACTTCACCAGCAGTCAAGGAGCAAAGGAAGCAGGAAGAAACAATGCAACTGCAGGAGATAGAGTAGTAGGTTATCACAACAACTGACTTTTTTGATAAAGCGGTGCAACTTTGGACCAGTTTGGAGGAGGATCAACAGGTCCACAAATGGGACATGGAAGAAGAAAGGATCAACACCGTGATCCAAGAGTTCAAGAAGAAGCAGAAGACAATACCAATCACAGAACACGTCAAAGGGACATAGGACATGAAGAGATTGTAGGCAGAACTAATCATTGCGCAAACCCATAAACAAGAGTGGCAGGTTCAAATGGAACCATTGCAAGAGAAGGTAGCAGAAGTCCTGGAATAGGCAGAGGAAGCTAAGACATGGATAACACATACCTAGGAAGAATATGCAGGATTGATCAGCAACGAAGTTGCAGTCTAGGTAGCAGACACAATCAAGGAGAAGACTGCAAGGACAAGTTCCAGACGATCACCAAGGAGATCGAGGAAGCTCAAAAGGATTAGGTGGCTCAAGACGAGCCACATGTCAGTGTTGGGGTCCTGTTGGCAGCAGGCCGAAGTGGAAATAAGGATAATCGTGGGGAAATAAAGAGTGTAGAGAGCGAAGCAACAACTGGAGGGGAACATAACACACGCGCATGCAAGAAAGCTTGCACAAGAAAAGTGACAGCTGGAAGGAAGAACAACACGCGCACGAGAGGAAGACCTAACGCCAGTAGGGTTAGGGTTTTGGTAATGTATTGTAATGGATGAAGATCCAAAGATGTATAAATACAGATACAAAGGTATTATAGGTGGTTGTTCATGGATGTTGTAGTTGTTCCGACTTAGTTAGTAATCGGTTTTACATTTTGCTGTATGAACTATTTTGTAAGTTGTTGAGCTAGAGGAGACGAGAGAAGGTAGATCTTGAAGATTAGATCGCAGGCTGAGGAGCCTGGTGAGATCTAGTTCGCCTCATATAGATCTTACCCATCCCAGGAGAGTTGTAAGCGCACGACGTGTAGATACAAAACTATCATAATAAAAGAGAGCCAAGAGCCAAATCTTTGTGGACGTAGCCCATGAGGGGGTGAACCACGGTAATATCTATGTAATGTGATGAATGCATGCCTATATTTATCCTCTTTTCAGTAGTGATTTTGTATGCTTGATGAATGAATGATTTATTATATTGCTTGTTTAAATACTGTTCACGATATTGAGGGAACAAAAGCTGCTAAAATTACTGCATAGTCGTGAATAATAGTATGTTACATTTACCAGTTCTAATAATGGTTCAATGGTCGAATTCTCATATCTCATACTCAATCCTAGGCTATAAAAACCTGAGTCTTGCAGCCACCCATTAAAGCTATCTCGACTGAGACTGTGCAACACATTCTATGCATTGTGTTGCCTTTTGGTTTACCAGGAGGGCCGATAGTTTTAGAGGCTTTGTTGGAAACCTGAAATATATGAACGATGGGTCAATAACTCAGATGGAATAGAAGAAGATATATCCAACATATGGGAATTGATAATTTCAGGGGAGCCAATGATGATTCCTTGGAACTTATACTGTTGGCCCTCCTTGTTGAATTGCATGGTTAATTCCTTAAAATCCATGAAGACGGGACCAATCTTTCGTAACCATTATGCACCAAGCACAATGTCACAACCACCCATGTCGATAGAAAAAATATGATATTTCATGTGGTACTGACCAATTTGGAGATGCACATTTTCACAACGCCCCCACATTTCATAGAACTTCCACTAGAAATCATGATTTGAATGTTGTTGATTGCACATATATAACAATTAGTTTCTTGGGAAATGCAACGATGAATAAAATTATGGGTGTCACCACTGTCAATGAGGATGATGATCTTCCGATGGTTAATGTAACCAATTATCTTGAGGGTTTGGGGAGAAGAGAAGCCAATGAGATCATTACGTGAAATGACTAGTTCAACTTCTGGGGGGTTCGAGGGTGGAGTAATATCAGTTGGCTGTGGTAACACGACCATAGGGGGGACTCAACCACTTCTTTCGAAACATCCTCAGATATGGAAATAAAAATATTTTTTTCCTTACACCTGTTCCCTAGATAATATTTGTCATCACAATTATAACAAAGGCTCTTGAGTTGGTGTTCAACCATTTCTTCTAGGGTCAATTTCTGGATCTTCAGTGGAGTGAAAGGAGGGGTTGGAGTGGTGGGTTTAGGGTGGGGAAGAAAGGATTCTTTTCTGGTTTGAGAAGAGACAACTTGTTATGATTCCTTATCTCTTTTAGTAGCTTCCACTCAACTTTGAGGGTGATCCATGAGGACATGGGCATGAATCTCATCCTTGAGGCCACAGATAAAGAATTCCAAGAAAAAAACATCAGACATGCCCTCCATGCGGAAAGGCAAGCGCTCAAAAGAAGATATAAAGTCTTCCATCATGCCATATTGTTTCAACTTGGTCAAATGACCTAAATGGTGTGTTTCAGTGTCAAAGAATTCATAAAGCTCTGCAACAAATCATGTCCAAGCCACATACCCTTGGTGGGAATTATTTCTCCATTGCCACCATTGCCAACATTCCAGATCTAGATGGAAAACACCATACCATAGTTTAACCAACTCATCAATATTGAAGTACAAAGAGAAATAGTGTTCCATTTGAGTGACCTAGCCTGTGGGATTTGAGCCATCAAATTTGTTCACCTCCACGCGAGGGGGAGACAGATCCCGCTGAAAGTGGTTGGAAGGAAAATATGTGGACTGGGAGGATTCAGGACCTTCAGGGTTATAATGTATGGACGAAGAGAAGGGATATGGGGTGGGATTAAACAAGGTGGTCAAATTGTTCACTGCATCCTGGGATTGCTGACAAATGGTGATCAATTGAGTGATGGATGTGGGAAGCGTTTTGAGTGGAGAAAACTGAGAGTTGAGGTTAGCAATACTGGAAGTAATGGAAGAAATATCAATCTGTGTTTTCTCATTATCTTTTTCCAAGGCAGTGAGATGTTGTTCCCAATCTTAGATACGAGTGTGGGCCATGAGGATGGGACAAAGGGGGGAGTGGGAGCACACAAAAATGGATTACTGGTGAATGGTACCACTACGATTAGTGAAAATAGAGGAATTCAATGGGATAGGTGCCAAATAGTGGTGTCAGGAAGGGGTCACGTCCATGGGAAAAAAATTGCTGAAAAATGATAGGTATGACTACGATTAGGGCGAAGAGAGGAATCCAATGGGACATGTCTCAAATAATGGTGTAGGTAGGATCCATACTTTGTTGTTTCTACTCATGTGGAGTTATACTCCGATTTGAATAGTATTATAGGGACGAAATGAACAAATTATTAACAAGAACAATTGTGTAGGAATTTTCAACCCGAATGCAGGAGGCAAGGTTGCATGGCAATAGATCTTGTTTGTTCTGTTTCTGCTATGTTTCTGTCCCAATGGTTAGGTTGTTTAGGGTTTCTACAGTAAAGGGTTTTCCATGTTCTATATCTCTTTGATATATGTGCAGGTTCGAATAGTAGTACTCAACCCAATATCTCAGGGCACCAACTAAGGAGGCTAGACTGTACCCTTAGCCGTGATACCCGATTACCCATGTACTAGAGAGTATCTTCTCGAGTCTTGTTCTTAGTGACACTATAATAGTTGGAAGACCAATCAATTTATCTACGAAGGGATTCAATATATCTATGTCGATCCGTATACAGGTGTTGTCTGATGTGATACCACTCAAAGGGGTACGAACATGGGTTACAAGGGTGGTCAACACTGTGCACTTAAGTACAACTTATAGTTCCTACATGTATGCTTCCTCAACAGTGGATTTATGCACTAGATGCCAGATATTTGTAGCTTTAAGATGCCATAATACGTCTCTACCTTGAAAAAATAACCAACAATTTTCTGCTAAGGAAAGTGCTCTAATAACATTTGTAAGGTACCAGATCTATTATGATAGCAGAAAATAGAAATACTGCAGAGAATAACAACAAAAAAATACAATATATGAAACCACAACACCAAAATAATACATTTATTGATAGTAAACAATGTTCACTTGCCTATTAGAGGGGGAACCTCCAACAGAGCAACACTCAATTGCAATAATTCTTAAGACAAAAACTTCTCATTCCCTTGACTCCTATTTATACTAAATCTATTTGCCAAAACAACAATCTAGAGGAAGATCTTCTAGAAGTGGAAGCTTCTATTAGTTCTTCTTAAATTTGATTTATTCTTCCTTATTACTAGGCCTTATTAATATTGGCCTTTATTACATGGAAAACATATTATTCTACCTACGTGAGGGGTTAGGGAGGTTAGGTCCCTAACATATTTTGTTCCTATTATGGTTTCTTCTTCTTCATATGATGATGGTGATGATGAAAATCCATCTTCTACTTCTCACCTTCCTCCATATGAGTCCATTGAACATGAACCTGCACTAGTGCCACAACTTCCTAGATGGGTTTGTTCAACTAGAGAAGAAATTGGTGATCGTGTTGGTGATCCGTCAGATCAACATCAGACATGTTCACAGTTCCAACGAGCCTCTCTTTTGGCTCAAGTTTCAGAGACTCGTGATCTAGAGACATTTGTAGAATCTTCAAGTCATCTAGATTGGGACACAACGATGAATGAAGAGTATCATTTTCTAATGGCGAACGATACTTGGGATCTTGTACCTCTTCTGAAAGGAAGAAAACTTATCAGATTCAAATGGGTATACAGAACTATGCATGCATCATATGGAAGTGTTTAAAGACATAGGGCCTAGTTAGTTTCCAAAGGGTCCTCTCAAGTTGAAGGCATTGACTATAATGAAATCTTTTCTCCCATCGCCAAAATGAATTCCATCTATGCTTTGTTCCATCCCTTGCAACCTCACATAAATGGGAGGTCTATCAGATGGATGTCAAATATGCCTTCTTGCATGGGGATTTGCAAGAAAAAATGTGCATTGAACAACCTCTTGGATATGCCCATAATGATGCAAGCCTTGTTTGTTTTCTTAAGAAATCTATTTATGGTTGCCAGACATATAATCCTTGAGATTGCATTATTGTAACAATAATGTAAATATGAAGAGTCGAAGGCAATAGGAAGAGTTCTCCATTAGGGAAGAGGAACAATCATTCTGATTTTATTTATGCACCTCTCATGCTAATGAAAAACACATCAATGGAGTTACATTTTTTTCCAATGCCTGGCCTAATAGTGGTATCAGAGCATAGGCTAACTCCATTATTTCTCTGGATGTTTTCTCTCCCCCATTGTACAACAATGCTTCCTCGTATTCTTCTTCAACCTATGGAACTATGATCAATTCATTTTCAATCCTGCATTTCATTCATTATTGTATGCCTTTGGCTCCCACTACGCCCATCATCTATTCATGTTCCTCATGTTGGTCAAATTTTTTGTTGGTTAGTATTGTTAGTTTGTATCTTAAACTCTAAAGTAAGTCGCCATGGACTACACCTTGATTTTATGCTTAACTATATCAAGCCACTTTCTAGGGTTCTTCCAATCCACAAACTACTCCCCGTGTATTGATTGTTCACCTTGACCACTAGGGTTCGTCCTCACGCTTGACTGACTAGGGTTTTTGTGAGGCAAGCAGCGTAAATTTACCAGGTGTGACTATTCTAACTCTCTTCTAAGATGATTGTTTATTATATATTGATTAACTGGTCGAAATTTTTGTTTTTGGCTGGAGTAGGGTCAACCTCCTCCAAGGTGTTGTTGTGGGGATTCGTTTTATTTTGCAATATTCTACAGATTAAGATTGTGCACATCAGTGGAGTTACGTTTTCTGCTAATTCCTGGCCCAGTAGTGGTATCAGAGCTGGGATAACTCCATTATTTCATTCTTATCATTTCCTTTTCTCATGTGAACAAAAAATACTTTCTTCTACATTGTCTAGTCAATCCTTTGTTCCTCTACAATTCTCTCTACAAATCCATTTTCTGTCACTCTCTACTCAACACACATGACTTACTCTAAGCTAAAACCTAATTTTAGTACACACCTCTTTAATTCTCTCGTATCACCTCAAACATTTCATTGCTCATCGATTCTTCCTTGTTTTGATTTTTCATAAACCTTAATCTCTAATTTGTGAGGGTATCCTAACTTTTGGCTAGCTCTCTAAACCCATCAACTATCCAACATTGACCTTAATAAAAACCTAGCATGCATATCTTCACGGGACTGCACTACATGCCCCTAGACTTAATGCCCTCAATGCCCCTCGTCCCTTGATATCAGTCCCATCAACTACTCCTTCTTATACGTTGAATGATGACTACTCTTTGTGACTGCACCTCCCACACCCTGAAACGAGGACCATAACCATAACGACTCATCGATATGAATATTCATATTTGTGGTTGTCTCGTCATTCTGTCTATGCATAAAAAAACTGCATAGTTTGGATTTTTCTCTTCTTGAAATTTGTAGGAATGGATTTTCTCCATGAAATTTGTTGATGTCTAAGCTCGACAATATTCCATGGGATACCATTTAGATTTTAAAATGATGCCACATGGAAACAAGCATTGGTGGATGTAAACCAAGTTTATGGAATTGCAAGTCTCGATGATCTTACACTTAATAGAATCATTGAATATGTTCAATATTCCTTCTAACGACCAATGAAGCATTTCATTCATGCGATTAGAAGAAAATGCATTCTCTCATCTCCATTTTCGATGTGGTGCTAACTAGTAAAGAGTACTACAGAGAATGGTATAGGAAGATCAAAATCACATTGATCTTCAATGACTTGTGGAAGAAGAAGTAGAATCATACTTTGAATATGTTACCTTAGAATCAAAGTCAAAGAGTAGAAGACCAGGTAGTAGACCAACCATCCCAACATAAAACAAAAAATGTACTATATGGGAGGAAAAAGACCAAAAATAATATATTGTAATCTCTATGACAATAAGTGATAAGGTGACCTATCATATTGCTTCTATTAATGACTCCTCTAGCGCTTGAAGGGATTGCATTGTTTTCGAGATTGCCCTCTTCTCAAAGACAATGTCAAGGAATCTAAAGTAATAATTTAATTGATTAAAATAACCTTTTTATTTCCCTAATTGATCTGAATCTTCAATGAATATTAACTAGAAGTAAAGATGCCCGATCTCATTCATAAAATTCATCAAAATTTTAAAGCATGAAAGGTAGAATAAAGGAAAAAAAAATTGAAATGAGAAGCAAGGTATTCCAGTACGAATAAATCTTACGAATGGTAAATAGAATGGTTTTAAAAAACCACGAGGGGCCGCGATGGTTCCATTGATCGACACGTCGCATTCACCAAAACTGCTTGACGTCATAGCGGGAGGGTTTACCATTGTTAACTGTCGAGCGATTTGGGATTGCGCTATCCGTTAATCTATCCAGGACTTTCGATTGACGTTCCTCATTTATACTTGCATAAAACATATTTTTTACGTTAATTTGCTAGTTTTAATACAATATAATTTAAAGTTACAACAAATTAAAATTTATTCTAATTAAAATCTATATACAATAGTAGATAAAGAATATACATGGAATATGGTCAATAGCGACCATATGGGCCCTTAGATCCACCTTATCGCTCGGTGGCCAATACGTGGAATATGGTCAATAGCTTAGATGAGAGAAAAACGCAAAGATAAGATCAAATAACTAATGAAGCTTGTGCAATTTATTAATTAGTTGTTTATCGAGTATTAATGTGTTTTGAATCCTATTAAAGTATTAGGAATATATCATCAAGAGGTTGTTAGGTCATGAAAAGGGGTCAAAGAAGACATGGCCATGTAAGAAATCAAAAGGAAAAGGTGACCAAAGAGAATACCAATTAGATACAGGCATATGACCAACCTTCATTACTAGAATATGTGTTGATTCTCGCCAACCCCACAAAGTGACCAGTTAATGGGGCCAATGTTGAAATTTTCTCAAACTTTTCCTGTAGCCATTGAAATTTGACATGGTTGCACTAGATGCATGCCTTGATGGTATATGAGGGTTTCAAGACTCAAAGATTACTCATATTATACCCACATAAGATAATGGTTTGTAACTTGGTGGCCAATAAGTGGAATATGGTCATTAGCTTAGAAGCTTGTGCAATTTATCAAGTAGTTGTTTATCGAGTATTAATCTGTTTTGAATCCCATTAAAGTATTAGGAATATACCACACATCATTGGCCTTGGTTGGATGATGTGTGTTGTGGTAGTGCACTTTGCCTTGGTGAGATTTCCCTAGGCGATACACCTTGATATTGTAATGTTTGCTAGATATCATCTAGGTGGAAATGTGTTTGATGATGTTAGGATCCTAATTGATGTACTTTTTCCTAAATTTGAGTTAGATGATGGGGAGTAGTACATACATATTTGATGATCAAGCCTTTTCCTAGGGTTTGATGAGATATTATCATGTTATAGTCCTTTGGTGGTGCTCCCTAGATTCAAGCCTAGGTTGAGCTTCTATTTTGTCATTGTGTTGTTATCATGGTGGACTTTGCTAGGAGATATAAA
>JASDQU010101266.1:193230-217216 GCA_032191745.1 Picea mariana | reverse complement strand
CCCCCCCCCCCATTGACACACATTCATTTTTGATTTAATCTATTGGCGACTATCAGGTGATTGGACTATTGTTTTATTAAAGTATTAGGCTTTATGCACAAATGTTAAGGTTGATTTAACTATTTAATGGTTAATTTCATCATTTCGATGGTTAGTTTCTCTAGTTCCTTATTTCACTTAGAAGTTGTTCACACTTGGAGGGGTTTATTTGCAGGAGACTTAGGGTTTGGATGGAGTGCTCCTCTCCTGGGCAGAATTAGGGTTTTGGATGGAACACTCCTCTCTTGGGCACAATTGCTAATGTTTGCATGCATTAGTTTATCATGTTGAAGAGGTCGACAGACTTCTTCCCAAGGTGCACTTCACATGGAGATATTTTATTATTTGTTGTGTGGTTGAGGTAGTTACATGGCAAAGTCTTCTAAGGCTCACCTCTTCAAAGTTTTCTCTCATCATTATTTCATGGATATTTCAGCTACACTTGGCATCTTTTGACATCTATTGGAGAGTTCTCTCACCTCTTTGACTTGGCACATATATTATTTTATTGGAGGTGGTTATGGAGTATTTTTATTAAGGATCACATGGAATATTTGGAGGCCTACACGTGTGTCACTTTGAATTCTCTTTCTTGGTATTCTTTCTATTCTTGGAGCTTTATCTTGGAAATGTTTTTCCCTTTACAATATCTCCTCTATGGTATATATTTCATCCAAGTCTTCGAATAAGGTATCATTCTTTTCTAATAGATATTATGTATATCCTATATCATCCTCATTTAGTGTTAGTACATACACATCCTATGTTGTTCCACCATTCTCCTTGCTTCCCTCGCTTCAAGGTTTGTCAAAGTTGGCTCCTCCGATATTTTATATTTACTCATATTCTTGTATTTATTCTCAATGAACTATTTCCTAGGACATTGACAAGCACATCTGTGGTTCTATGCTTAATTCTTGGTTACTATTGTTCATGTTCGGACACATGAATTTTCATATTATATTACTTTCATTTAATTCTTTAGCTTAGAAACCATCAACGGTGGACTCGACCACAACCAATAAACACAAAAACTAGTAATGTTTGTTGGGCCAAAATCCAGATGGGTTCCCTACTTCAAATGGTACGAGGTCTATTCAGGAATTATCACAAGGGGTAACCCCTACTGTTGATCAAGGTCATTTCAACCTGTCAACAATGATGTGTAAAACTGGAGGAATTGAGGGATGAGTCCAATAGAGAGAATTCTCTAAATGCAGTGATTAAAAAGATGGGTCACCAATAAAATTGAAACAGGAGGGATGAAGAAGTAGATTGGGACAAGGAGTTGAGAATTCAAACAACGTTGGATGGAACCTTTAAGAAAGACACAAAGGGAGGAAAATCCCAAGGAAGTTCTCAACCCTCCAAAGCGGGGGGTGGGGGGGCGGGCAAGGTAGTTCTCAACCCTCCAAAAGGGGGGCACATAAATCCTCTAGTAAATAATGAAATTGGTCTCTTGGAATTGTAGAGGTTTGGGGAGCAAAGAAAAGAGAGAGACAATGAAAAATCTTGTTAGAGTTGAGAAACATCAAGTCCTTATGATCCAAGAGAAAAAAATGAGGGACTTGCAGGTTGTCGACCTTTAAGAGATTAGTCACCTCTGGAAATTAAGCAAGGGTGTAGCAATTAGCACTAGGAGACCTCTTACTTTAATGGTTCTCTTACTTCCAAAATATTCTAATCTAAGTACAAAGGTTACACTTGGAAGTTAATACCTCTCAAAGCTACAAAAACATCAACATGGTTGACCATGTCAAGATATGTGGACACAAGCATCTCCAAGAGAACTCACCCTATTCCAAAAGTAGGAGGAAAAATACAATGAATATCTCCAAGAGAGGGAATACAACTAAAAATAGGCATAATAACGAAATCAAAATGCAAAAAGTCCACATAGAATGAACCCCCTAATATGGATGCATGCAAAAAAACAATAAAATAAGTTCAACATAAAAGGATGTGCTCCAAGGTGCACCTAGAAAATCTCACTAAATCTGTCCTCCCAAATAACAATAAAATAATCATTCTAGGAGAATGCTCTATAAAAACAACCCCAAAAATACTAAGTGGTCCACAAGATGCATGTAACCAATTCGCATGTATGAAACCCAAGGTAACCAACTCCATGGAAGAATGTGCAAGGTGTCAATTAGATGGAGCACTTCGTAAGAAAATATGTGGTCAAAACCCAAAATAGCAAGTGGAATATCTCCATAAGCACATCCTCCAAGATAAATCTCTAAGAATAGAAAGAATACCAAGCAAGAGAATGCAAAGTGACACATGTGTAGGCCTCTAAATATTCCATGTGCTCCTCAATAAACTGCTCCATAACCACCTCCAATAAAATAATATATCTTCCAAGTCAAAGAGGTGAGAGCACTCTCCAATAGAGGTCAAAAGATGCCAAGTGTAGCTGAAATGTCCATGCAATAATGATGAGAGAGAACTTGGGAGAGGTGAGCCTTATAATACTGTGCTATGTAACTACCTCAACCACACAACAAATAATAAAATATCTCCATGTGAAGTGAACCTTGGGAAGAAGTGTTCCAACCTCTTCAACATGATAAACTAATGCATGCAAACATTAACAATTGTGCCCAAGAGAGAAGTGCTCCATCCAAAACCCTGATTGTGCCCAAGAGAGGAGCGCTCCATCCAAACCCTAAGTCTCCTCCCAATAAACCCCTCCATGTGTGAACAACTTCCAAGTGAAATAGGGCACTAGAGCAATCAACCTGCGAAATTATGAAATTAACCATTAAATGGTTAAATCCGCCTTAACATGTGTGCATAAAGCCTAATACTTTAATAAAACAATAGTTGAACCACCCAATAGGCGCCAATAGATTAAATCAACATGATCGTGTGCCAATTGGGGGGGGGTGTGCTCCAACAAGTGTTGTACCATGAAAATAAAAGTTATATCTCCTAGCAAAGTCCACCATGATAACAATACAATGATAAAATAGAAGCTCAACCTAGGCTTGAATCTAGGGTGCACCACCAAAGGACTATAACATGATAATACCTCATCAAACCCTAGGAAAATGATTGATCATCAAAGATGTATGTACTACTCGTCATCATCTAACTCAAATTTAGGAAAAAGTACATCAATGAGGATGCTAACATCATCAAACACATTTCCACCTAGGTGATATCTAGCAAATGTTACAATATCAAGTGTATCGCCTAGGGAAATATCACCAAGGCAAAGTGCACTACCACAACACACATCATCCAAACAAGGCCAATAATGTGTGGTATATTACTAATACTTTAACGTGATTCAAAACACATTAATACTCGATAAAAAACTACTTGATAAATTAGACATGCTTCATCAGTTATTTGATCTTGTCTTTAATTTTTTATCTCATCTAAGATATTGACCATATTCCACTTATTGGCCAACAAGTTACACACCATTCTATTATGTGGGTATAATATGAATAATATTCAAGTCTTTAAACCCTCCCATACCGTCAAGGCCTGCATCTAGTGCAACCATGTCAAATTTCAATGGCTACAGGAGAAGTTTGAGAAAATTTCAACGTTGGCCTCATTCACATGGTCACTTTGTGGGGTCGACGAGAATCAACACGTATTCTAGTAATGAAGACTAGTCATGTGCCTATATCTAATTGGTCTTCTCTTTTGTCACCTTTTCCTTTTGAGTTCTCACACAACCATGTCTTCTTTGACCCCTTTTCATGACCTAACGACCTCCTGGTGGTATATTCCTAATACTTTAATGGGATTCAAAACACATTAATACTTGATGAACAACTACTTAATAAATTGCACAAGCTTCATCAGTTATTTGATCTTGTCTTTGATTTTTTCTCTCATATAAGCTATTGACCATATTTCACTTCATTTCCATCTAGATTATCATTGAATTCTTCAAATAATCCTAATCCAGATGGATATCGGTGGCCACCCACCTTTTCCAGCTGGCTCAAAACAACTTTCTAGCAATTTTCGTAATTTACTATTTTTAGCAGTTTTTCGGGTCCTAAACTTTTGGAGCCATTTTGAGGCCCTAAACGACGTTTTTTTGGGTATGTTGCAGTTGGAAAACTTCATCATGAAATTTTTAGCAATTGTTGTAGTCCTCGGATAGATCTTTCCAATGGGCTATCGTACGCCTAAAATGGAGATCGTATGCAAACATTATGACCCCGGGAAGTTGATGTACTGACTTACCCAAACGGGGCCCACATGACTTTGGTGCTTCATCTCATAGGGTTAGGTTTTTGGATGTCTAGGGTTTTTGAAACTTCTATTTGTTGTAAAAAGGCCTTCAGATCCTCATTGTAATTATCTTCTTGTGAATGAGCATAGCCATCACATCTCTCCTTAGAGATAAGCCGCCACCATTCCAACAAGCTTGTTTTCCGCTGCATATTACAGTTTCAGCTTATTTCCTTATTGAATAGAAAACCAGTTTTACTGTATCTCTATTATTATGTGTTAAGCATCTATTAATAATCTGTAGTTATTTCGTTCTACTCATAAAATCCAGATCATTTGTATCAGAGCGGTCTGCTCCTTGCCGTCTTAATGCATGTTCCCAACGAGGTTAGAGTACAAAGAATTGGGTCTTGAGCTTGTTTCTCTTGAGGACCAAATCTCTCGCACGCCCAAGCGACATCTCATGGTAGGAGAAAATAAATATGATGGGACAAGAGATCCTTTCAAAATGTTTCTCGAGGAAGCCCTCACACAACAGATGAACGAGATGATGAATAGTTTCACACAAATAATTCGGCGGCTACCAACATGCGATGCATCTTCTTCGAGCGGAGGCACCGCCCCCTTCAAGGTACAAACAAACTTCGATATTCTTGTATTTGAAGGTTAGATAGATGCATATGGTGTAGACAAGTGGTTGAATATACTAGAAGGGTATTTTTTTTTTCCATAACTTTTCCAATAGAGAAAAGATTACTTTTGCGCTCCTTAAAGCCGTTCCCCATGTTAGAGATTGGTGGGAAACTTTTTGTGAGAAAAAGGAAACAGAGGAACCCTTGTTATTTACAGTCACGACCACCTTGAAATCCTTCAGGGATGCTATTAAGTAACAATACCACCATGTTAGAAGTTATGATGACTTGTATACCAAATGGACCACACTACGGCAAGAAAAAGACCAAGCAATGCCAAAGTTCACAAATATCTTCCATACCTTGCACACCAAGATGGGTATCAAATATTCAGAGCGACATTTGGTGCTCAAATATCGTGGTACTCTGCATATATACATCTAGACCGAAATGGAATTTCTGGACATATCGTCCTTGGGTGTGGCCTACTGATATGCCGTCAAAATCGATCAAAAGTTCAAACAAAAGATGCGACAATTTGGGCCCGAGAACCCCTCATAGAAAAAGACAACAAAGGGCGACCCCAACCCACAGAAAAAAGGGAAAATATCAAGAAAACCAGTCCAAGCCGCAAGGAAAGAGGGACACTAGAAAGACAAATAAAGATACCAAGAAGTGGTGCGACTTCCATAAGAGCCCTTGGCATAACTCTGTTGACTGCCACTCAAAGCAGTCGCTTGTGGCTGAAGTGAAAGCCTCTGAATCAGATGTTGGTTTTGACTCTGAGTCAAAACCAGAAAGGGGAAGATAGATCATTGACGTGGAACACAGTGCCACTATTGCTACCACCAAGCTCCAACCCGATGAACCTGATGAGCCTGAATAAGGAGAGCGCCTCTTCCATTCATAGATGTGGGTAAAAGGAACCCCACTGCACTTCATCGTTGATAGTGGTAGCTAGAAGAACCTCATCTCAACAGAGGTTTTCAAGCGACTGGCCCTGCGGACAATGCCGCACCCACAACCCTACACCATTGTATGGCTCTACCAAGGAAGCAATCTTCGCGTTAGCCAACAGTGCCGACTGTCATATGGTATCAAGCCCTTCAAAGACGAGGTATTGTGCGATGTTTCTCCTCTCAAAGTTTGTGATTTTCTTTTGGGCCAACCTTATTTATGGAAACGTCATGCTATATATGAGTCTAGGCCTCGTAGTGTTATTATTACTTTGAATAGGAAATTGTACAGGATACCTGAGGCAATCCCACCTAGTGATATTTCCTTGATCTCTGCCAAGCAATGGAGGAAGGTCATCTCTCAGATGGGGAAGTTTGTCTTTTTCGTGATTCTCTCTCGGAATGAGCGAAAGATCATAGCCACATCCAGGGTCTCTATGACCGACCTCTCCACACAACAAAAGAAAGTATATAAGGTTGTCTAAGAATACTAGGATATATTCTCCTCACCTACTGGGGTACCTCTGCACTGTCAGGTCAAGCAGCCCATTGATCTGACCCTCGACGCATCGCTTCCCAATGGGCCAATCTATCGCCTCTCTATGTTAGAGAATGAGGAGATCAAGTGACAAATCCAAGAACTGCTCCACAAGGGTCACATCCGTCCCAACTCATCACCTTGCGGGAGCCCAATCATGCTGGTACAAAAGAAAGATGGAACCTAACCACTCTACATTGATTACTGGGCCCTGAATAAAATCACAGTCAGAAACCAATACCCAATTCCTTGAATCAATGACTTCCTTGATCAACTCATGGGGGGAAAATACTTCAGTAAGATTGATTTGAAGTCTGGCTACCACCAGGTCCCGATAGAATAGATAGATGTATGGAAGACTGCCTTCAAGTCAAAGGAAGGCCTTTTTGAATGGTTGGTCATGCCCTTTGGTTTGAAAAATGCTCCAACCACTTTTATGAGGATGATGGATGATATCTTGCAACCATTCACCAATAATTTTGTAGTGGTGTGTCTGGATGACATTCTCATTTACAACAAGTCTTGGGTAGAACACTTGCAGCATATTCAACAGGTTCTGCACACCCTGCTGCAGCACAAGCTATACGCCAACTTGGAAAAATGATCCTTCAGCATGGACAGGGTCCATTACCCGGGCTTCATTGTTGATCAACATGGTGTACATGTGGATCCAACCAAGATCCAAGTCATCCGTGACTAGCTAACCCAAACCACACTCACTAGGCTTCAGAGCTTCTTGGGCCTTGCCAATTTCTACCGCAGGTTCGTATTGGAATTCTCCCATATTGCATGGGCCCTCAGCCAAATAACTAGGGGTGGTGGTAAGGAAAAATTTGTGTGGGGCCAGTCCCAAAAACAAGTGTTCGATGATTTGAAGCAACATTTGTGCTCATCCCCAACACTTTCACTACCAGACCTGCAACAACCCTTTGAGATCGAGACATATGCTTCAGACTATGTTGTGGGTGTCGTTCTCACTCAACATGACCACCCCATGGCCTATCATAGTGAGACACTGTCATATGTTTTTTTTAAGTACCCTACTTACGACAAATAAATGTACTCCATTGTGCAAGTCTTCCACCAGTGGAGACATTACATTCTTGAGAGGGAGACAGTCATCCAAACTGATCATAAGCCACTGCAGTTCATGCAGACACAAGGAAAATTACAGAATGACCGCCATCAAAAGTGGTCCACATACTTACAACAATTCCACCTCAACATCAAGTATAAAATAAGAGGCACCAACCACGTCGTTGATTTCCTTAGTAGATCGGCAGTCGCGACACTCGCCATGGTACTAGACTCTTACGACCATGAGACCTCTGGATGCCCCCAACTCTATGAGACAGACCCAGACTTTTCCACCACCTACCAAATGTTGGGTGCAAACACAGTTGTCAATAATTTCCATATTCAAGATGGGTTGTTGTGTCATTTGGGCCATATCTGCATTCCATCAAGCAAGTGAGCGAAGGTGATATGGGAAGCCCACTACAGTCGAGTGACAGGACACTTCAGCTTCGAAAGACAGTGGCGATGCTATAGAAACATTTCTACTGGCTGAAACTTCGACAGGAGGTTAACAAGTATATCAGGTCTTGCACTGCCTGTGCTATTGCCAAACTGACCACTAAAAAACATGGACTCTACACCCCTCTTCATGCTCCTGACAGGGCATGGGAATCCATCTCAATGGACTACATGTCAGGCCTCCCTTCCACCAAGCAGGGAAATGACCGTGTTTTTGTGGTTGTTGATCGCTTTTCTAAGATGGCTATTCTGGTTGCCTGTAAGAAAAACATCACAGCAAAATCCACTGCCAGGCTCTTCTTTGAATGAGCCTCGGTACATTTTGGGATCCCAAAAACCATTGTCTCAGATCGGGACAGTCGATTTATCAGCACATTCTGGTTGAGCCTCTGGTCACTGCTGGACACCAAGCTCACAAAATTCGGATCAAATCCTCTTCAAAATGTCATGTGGGAGGTTGCACCAATGTCATGCATATTTCCAAGGAGTATATGAAGTGTTAAATAAATCTTTAGTTACTCCTATATTGCAATGGGAAACATTGTAATGAAGAGATTTAGGTGGATTACCTTTTGTTGGTTCTGAAGTCTTACCTTTTTCCTCTTTCTTATTTTGTATGTCTTCCTTGTTCTTATCCTATGGAAATATGCAGTCATCTCCTTCATGTGACCCATTCTTTTTGCAACGAGTAAATGAAGATTGGATCTATCACCTTCATTGTGTCTTCCCTCCTTCCTTTGAAAGTATTTCTTCCATGTCCTCTTTTGTTGTTTTCTCCTCCTGAAGAATCATGTGGTTTACTCTTCTCTTTCTGAGCAAGGTACATGATCTCACCATTTGAAGGAGATGACTTCTTTCCAAAGGATTTCTCATGCTCTACAATTTTCTCCACAAAGTTGTCAAATGTGATGGATTTCATTTGAGCACTTAATTGCAATGATTCAAGGTAGTGAGACTATGTAGGGTAGAGGGCCTTAATGAAGGATATGAGAGGGAGATCTATCTTCACTCGAGTGGCCTGAATATCATGCATTGTGGCTTTGATTTCTAAATTTAAATCCATAGGGTCATCATTCTTCAACTCTAGGTTGAAGAGCTTCACCATTAGTTGTATGAGTTCCAGTTCAGAGTGTGTGTCATACAAGTCATTCAATCTGTTATAACATAGATTGAATTTTAAATAAAAATTTCAAATTTTTATTAGAATAATTGGTTTTGAGTTTTATATTAGTTTATTATTTATATTACTTTGTTTAGTTTAGATTCTAGCTTAAGTTTTAATTTATTATATTTTCTTTTTGTGTTACTTTAGGTTTTAGTGTTTATTACTTTTTAGTTTTACTTCTCATATTTTAGTTAGATTTTATTAGTTATTGTATATATATTTTATATTCCATATATTTACTTCTCATGAGAAGTATACATTTTATGAGACCTTAGAAGATATGGGCCCTTATATCCACCTTGAATGAATGATGGTGATGATGCCAACACATAAGAGTAGGTTAGAAATGATGGATAACTTCCATGAAAATATTTCAATGAAACACATGGAGGTAAATGTGTGTGACTGGGTCAATAGCTAGTCCTTCCTTGTCACAGGGAACGATCTTGAGCTTCCATAGCCTCATTCCTACAGTCTTATAGGTGAACATGATATAGACTCAGTGGTAACACAGAAGGAATTATTCCTTTGGTTATGGAGGCCATATTTAAAAAAGTCAAAAAGTTGAAGGATTAGGGTGAAATCATGTTCAAGGTTTCATTTATCGAGGTTGGTTTATTGCTTCTTATATTTTCACTTGAACTTGCTTCCTTTTCCTATCCTTGTGTTTTTCAGTCCTATCTATGCTTCTTTTTCCAAGTCTTAAATTTTCAATAAGAGTTTCATGTGTTTGATACTAAGAAATGGAAGTCGTCCTTGTTGTTTGAGTCCTACCTATGCATATTTTTCCAAGTCCTAACTTTTTTATAAGAGTTTCATGTGTTTGATACTAAGAAGTGGAAGCACTTGTAAGAGGCATAGAACATATATAGAATAATGTTAAGCCCTAAATAATGGCTCATTACCCCTTAATTGGGGCATATTCCATTAATAATGTTATTTTATTTATGTCGGCCTTAGTCTATTAGTTGTAATTATACCTCCTAGTCTCCTATATATACCAAGGAGACATTTTCATTTGGAATCATCTTGTAATTGTACATTTATCTGGGCATAAGGAGGTTTCCCCCTTGAAGAGGCTTATTATCTGAATTTCTCTCTTTTTCAAGGTGTTGAGTACTTATTCTAAGGTTTTTCTATGCTATATTGATATTTGGTTCTTAACATATGGTATCAGAGCTCAAGGTCTTGGGGTTTCTCTGCTACATCTTAGACACCTTGGAATGTTTGCTATAACTTTTCTTCTACAATGTTTCAGAAGGAATGGATTGGAGGATAGTTAGTAGACAAATCAAGTCACACTGGGTTACAAGTTCATCTCCTGAGGCCTTATACTTTCGGAGATATAGCCTGTGCAAGATAGGGTTCTGGAATCATCCTGAACTGAGTCATTGCAGAATTTTCACTATAAAAATGTTTCTGTAATGTGTCAGACCCTAAAATCTGGAGGATATTCACATAAATTAGTAAGGTATCTGTGGTAAAAATTTCATCTTTTGGGTCATATTACATTTGTAGATACACCCTGTGAAATATAGGGTATCTGACTAGTTCAATTGACTAGTCTCAAGAAGGTGTTCCAGGTAAAACAATCATAACTTCTTCCTAGAGTATCCAAATTGAGTGAGACTGGTTGCATTGGATAGTGGACAGTCTGTAGTAGTTTTGGTATGCGTTTCAGAATTTTATATCAATTATTTTGTGTGGGGCACACTATACAAGTGAGATCTCTTGGAAAGGAAAAAAATCAGCAAGTTGTGGGGAAGTTACCATAAATTCCAGTTGGCACATCCAATTTTGATCAGACCTATGGCATTGTAGAGAAGAAATATCATAGAACTAAAAAAAAGAAATTTTCATACCCAGAAAGGGCAAAAATTTGGAGATACAACAAAATAAATATTGTCTAGCAGAACCACCTCAAAATCAAGGTTCAAAAGTGATACTTGGCCAACATGCCACCCAAAGAGGGAACTTCTACACCAAATAAGCCTCTAGAAAGTACCACTTGGAATCTTGATGAAGGTGAAGAAATGTGTAGGGACATAAATGAATTACAAAAGAATACAATGACAAAAGATGAACTACAAGGGACGACGGATTCAACTGAAGCTAAATTGGAGGCAATAATGGATACTAAGATGGATGGTTTAAAAAGGGAGATCATTGAAGGAATGAAAAATTTCCTAATAGAGAGGACACCTGAAAGTGAAAATGTGTCCCATGAAATTCATGATGAGGACACAAGGAAGATGAATCAAGAATGGAGAAACTCCAACTTTGGGTTGAAGACCAACCACGTTCCTAAGATCAATATGAGGAAGTTTGATTGCAAGGACCCAATCACATGGATACTTCAGATGGAGAAATTCTTTGATCTACATAATGTGCCACATACACAAAAGGTATGAATTGCTTCTTTATATTTAGAACCCAATCAATTTGTATGGTATCGATGGATTTGTTCTCACAAATTGCTCATCACTTGGATAATTTTCACTGAAGAAATGATAACACACTATGATGATAGAAGGAGCAATACCTTCTTTAGCCAATTGATAAATATCAAGTAAAAGGGTTTAGTTACAGAGCACATTGAGAACTTCCAAAGATTGAATATAAAGATAACATACATTCCATATGAGCACTTGATTGATGTATTCATAGGAACTTTAAAGGATAACATTCAACATGAGGTTCACCTTTGGGAACCCAAATCATTGGAGAATGCATTTAGGGTGGCAAGAAATGTTGAAAGTAAAATATGGCTATGGCTACTAGAAGGACCAATCCTAATAGCTATAGAGAGAATAATGCTCCTTCTTCTAAAACACCTCAACCTACAAGGTTGACACCTCAAGAATTGGAGGAAAGAAAAGAAAAAGGTTTATGCTTTAATTGTGACAACAAGTACAATAAGGGAGATAAGTGTGGTGAGAAGAAATTATTCTACATAGATTGCGAAGAGGAAGAAGAACATGAACAAGAATAAGAACCATCTCAAGATGAAAACATAGAAGCAATTTTGTCTGAAGAGTTGACTCCCACGATATCATGTAATGCATTGGATGGAATTAGCACTCCTCAAACCCTCAATATCAAAGGATATATCGAAAAGAAAAAGGTAATAGTCCTAATTGATTTTGGCAGTACTCATAATTTCATTCACTATAAATTAGCCAAAGCTCTCAATTGCTTTGTATATCCAGCGCCAAAGTTTCAAGTAATGATTGTAGATGGAGGAAATATCAATTTCTCAGGAAAATGCAATAAGATCAATCTTACTATGGAGGAATATATAATGAATAGTCCAATGATTTCTATACCCATGGGTGGTGCTGATGTTTTACTAGGAATCCAATGGTTACAATCATTAGGATCAATGACTTTTAATTTTCAAGAACTTTTCATGAAATTTTCATTGGAAGGAAAAGAAATTGAGTTAAGAGGTATCACAGGGAAACCCGGTAAGGTAATACGCTCTAATGGCATGAAAAAATTATTGAAAAAGGGGCATCAAGGCATTATTGCACAACTATCCTCACTAGATGTTCAAACATCTAAGCCATCTATTCCTCTAGATCTCCAAGGGATCATTTATAAGCATTCCAAAGTATTTGAAGATATTCCCAAAGGTCTTCCACCCACTCGAAATCATGATCATGATATTCACCTAATTCCTGGGAGTGTTCCTCCTAACATCAGGCCATACAGATACCCTTATGCCCAGAAGAGTGAAATTGAGCGCACGGTTGAAGAAATGTTAGAGGCTGGCATTATTAGACCTAGCCAAAGTTCTTACTTTGCACCGGTGGTAATGGTATTCAAGAAAGATGGCTCATGGCTTATGTGTCTAGATTATAGAGAACTCAACAAGATCACTACTAAAGATAAGTTTCCTATTCCCGTCATTGATGAATTATTAGATGAACTACATGGAGCAATCTATTTCACAAAGTTGGATCTCTATTCAAGGTATCACCAGAGTAGAATAAAGGAAGAAGATATCCCAAAAAAAACATTCCGAACTCATGAAGGCCATTATGAATTTTTGGTCATGCCTTTTGGCCTTACAAATGCACCTTCCACATTCCAAGGGTTGATGACTTCCATTTTCAAGCCCTTTCTTCGAAAATTTGTGTTAGTATTTTTTGATGATATACTAATCTATAGCAAGTCTTGGGAGGATCATGTGCGACATGTTGACAAGGTGCTACAACTACTAAAGGAGAAACAACTATATGCCAAACCATCCAAATGTTTCTTTGAAGTGAAAGAGGTAGAGTATTTGGGTCATATTGTATCTTATGAAGGTGTCAAGGTAGACCCTAACAAGATTAAGGCCATGATGGACTGGCCGATTCCCAAAACATTGAAGAATCTTAAAGGATTTTTGGGTTTAACAGGTTACTACCGCAAGTTTGTTCGACACTATGGAAGAATAACAACACCTTTAATGAAACTAACTAAGAATGATGCATTTTCATGGGCTCCAGAGGCAACTAAAGATTTTGAACAACTCAAAGAGGTGTTGTGCAAATCTCCTATCTTGACCACTCCAGACTTCACAACAATATTTATTGTGGAATGTGATGCCTCGGGAAATGGAATTGGTGCTGTCCTAATGCAATAAGAAAGGCCCCTTGCTTTTGAAAGTCGACCACTCGAGGGAAATGAATTACACAAACCCATTTATGAGAAGGAAATGATGGCAATACTACATGCATTGAAGAAATGGCATCCTTACCTAATAGGTAGGCACTTCAAGGTAAAAAAAAATCATGATAGTCTTAAATACTTCTTGGAACAAAGACTATCTTAAGAAGAACAACAAAAATGGGTAACCAATATATTGGGTTATGATTTTGAAATCATCTATAAAAAAGGGAAGCAAAATGTTGTGGCAGATGCACTCTCAAGAAAGGATGAATATGTTGAGGCCTTTCTCTGTGCTATCTCGATCATCCAACTTCATTGGATAATAGAAGCAAGGGATGAATGGAAGAACGAAGAAAAAGTGTGGAGTCTCATTCAAAGGTTGCAGCAGGATTTCAGTGCATTAGATACATTTACATGGAAAAATGATTCACTATGGTACAAAGATCACTTATATTTATGTAAGAACTCCCAAATCAAACAAAAGGTACTATTGGAATTGCACACCTCTCCAGTAGGAGGGCACTCGAGATTTTTGAAAACCTACCATAGGGTCAAGAAGGATTTTTTTTGGGATGGCCTTAAAACTGATGTTCAAAGGTTTGTGGCAAAATGTTTGTTTTTCCAACAAAATAAGGTGGAAACAATTAAGACCCCAGATCTTTTACAACCATTAGCCATCCCAAGTCAGTGTTGGGAGGAGGTTTCCATGGATTTTATCACATGGTTACCGAAGTTTGAAGGAAAGAGTGTCATCATGGTGATTGTTGATAGACTGACCAAGTACGCACACTTTTGTGCACTCTCTCATCCCTTCAAAGCCAATACAATTGCCACCACATTCATGGAGACAATTCAAAAGCTACATGACAACCCAAAGATTATTGCAAGTGACAGAGATCCCATCTTCAATTAACATTTTTGGACATAATTATTTTCTTGTTTGGGTACTCAATTGGTTCATAACTCATCCTATCATCCTCAATTTGATGGAAAAACTGAGATAGTGAACAAATGTCTGGAAGGCTACCTTCGTTGCTTTGTATCTGATAAAGAAACACAATGGTTCAAATGGTTACCCTTGGTAGAATGGTGGTATAACACTTCCTTTTATACTGCAACAAAAATGACACCATTTATGGCACTCTGTGGATACCACCCTCCTTCCATCACTACTTCTCTAAAAGAAAAATCTAAGGTTCAAGCAGTGGAAGATCACATCAAGCATCAACAACAAGTTCTCCAAATACTAAAGGACAACCTAACCATGGCAGAAAATCACATGAAACAACAAGAAGATCAACATCATAGTGAAAGAAGTTTGAAGTAGGAGATTGGGTGTTTTTAAGACTACAACCATACAAACAGATGTCCCTCAAGCAAGCCAAGAAGGATAATAAATTATCACCAAAGTACTATGGCCCTTATAAGGTGTTGCAAAAGATTGGTATTATGGCATACAAATTGGAGTTGTCTACATCTTCACGAGTACACCCAGTTTTCCATGTTTCATGATTAAAGAAGGTTATAGGTGACAATATCCCAGTTCAAACTATATTGCAAAAAATTGACGAGGAAGGAAAAATCATATTGGAGCCTTAAGCCATCACTGACACAAGAATTTGCCAGTTGAGGAATAGATCCATTTCAAAGTATCTCATTAAATGGAGGAAACTACCGGCTAAAGATTCCACTTGGGAAGATGAGTCTTTTATACAAAAGCATCCAAAGTTACTCAAGTGTTGTGGACAACACTTGTCTCAAGTGGAGGGGCATGTTAAGCCCTAAATAATAGCTCATTACCCCTTAATTGGGGTAGACTACATTAGTAATGTTATTTTATTTATGTTGACTTTAGTCCATTAGTTGTAATTATACCTCCTAGTCTCCTATATATACCAAGGAGACATTTTCATTTGGACTCATCTTGTAATTGTACATTGATGTGGGCATAAGGAGGTTGCCCCCTCGAAGAGGCTTATTATCTGAATTTCTCTCCTTTTCAAGGCGTTGAGTACTTGTTCTGAGGTTTTTCTATGCTATATTGATATTTGGTTCTTAACAAAGAAATAGAGAACATGAAAATTACTAAGAATATGATATATCTCAATAAATGATCACATAGCAAACCCTGCATTAATAAATAATCACATAACAATTCATAAACATTAAACATAAATAGAATTGATGGATATATAAACTATGTTGAAAGGAGAAATCACACCTGATTTGATGAACTGGTTGGAACCATTGGAATGGTTTCCCCCATGTGATCCTATTCATCTGTATGACCCTCAAGTACAATATTCTCTTTCATTGAAACCACAGGAGAACCATCTTATGGTTGCACTCGACTATCAATGCACTGCTCTCCAGTACTTGTGGGATTGTTGATGGTGGAGTGCAGTCACAAGATGATATTCCCCTATCAAATATACTGGGTGCACTCAAATTTCCCTCTATTTTTCCTAATATTCCCTCACTCGACAAAGAAATATCTTAAAATACCTACCAAAATCATTCAACCTCCATAAATATCTACAAAATCAATACAAGTCATATTTGTAGCATTATTTACTCTAAGATATTTTTATGAGAATGTCAGAACATACTTGAATGAGCTCCTCTTGGTTTCAAGAATAATTTATTGGAGTCACACATCTAATGTTGGATCAAACAACTTCCCTCGATTTGAAGTAGTAGCAACGGAGTCAACATTGACTTTGTTGTTGCTCCGTTGGATTGAGGGAGGTTTGCTCCAAGATTAAATGACTCTAATAAATTATTCTCTACTGAACAAGGACAACCATGTGAAGAAGGACTCTCTAATGGCCCCTCCCCCCCCTTCATAACAATCTCAATTCCCTAAAACCCAATCTATATTCTACTAGAAAACATGCATTAAAAATATTCAAAACTGATAGAATGTCATTGTAAAGCTATGCAAGAAAGCTAAGCTAAAATAACTACAAAGTTGTTTGATTTCAATTTGTTTTGAACATAAGTACTAACCATCTATATTTCATTTTTTTCCAACATGAGTACAAAAAAGTATTTCATAGAAAATAGATTTTATAAATAGTTATTAAAATATTGTACATCATCATTTAGTTTTATCCGACCTCTTCTTCTTAGCTCTAAAATTCCTAAGTATTTCATCAATATCGATGTCTTCATTCTCTAGGTGCTCTTCAAAATATGATTGTGCTTGCGTCCTCTCATGCAGAGAACGCCTAGTGGAGGGGTACTCAAAGGGTAATGGAGGCCATTGTGACGGGGCATCACCTACAAAAGAAAAAAATATAAAATTTATATGGCCAATTTTTAAATATCATTAAACTAGTTCAGTAATATTAAAAAAAGCACCTGCAATGTCATTATTTACCTAGTGCATTGGTCAACACCATTGGAATGGTTTTCCCTGCGTGTTCCTCTTCAATTGTATGATCCTCAAGTACAACATTCTCTGCCATTGAAACCACAAACTTTATAAGTACACAATCCTAAATGTATAAGTAAAAAAAATTAGAAGTACAAAATGTATAACTAAAAAATTATTAAGTATATGATTAATATACAACAATATTACCATCATGGGCTTCAATCGTAGCACCATTATGGGGATGAAACCCAGTGGAATGGGGCTCCAAGGGAGAACCATCTTCTGGTTACAAACTTCTATCAACACACTGCTCTCCAATACTAGTGGGCTTGTTGATAGTGTTTCTCCCCTGATTAATTTAAACATTGTAACACATTAAATTTATCGATGATATCAAACATGATTGTATTTTATAAATAATGAAAGGTTAATGTGGATTGAATTTTATTTACCTTATCCTGCAAAGTGGATCTTTGTAAGTTCCCAAATCTTTTCTGGTGTTCGACTACAACTTTATAGCCATACTAGTAACCAAGCTGGAGGTCTTCCTCCATGGTTTCAGTTCCGAAGTCGTCACCCTGCATTGCATAAGAGTATGCATTTTTAATGTTATTTTCTGCAATTACTTAAACGTTTGAAGGCGATACAAATAAGATATTTGGGTACTTACAATTTGTGACTACAACTTCAAGTAGCCACCCTAGCCTAGCCCGTGCTGGCCACATTTGGAAAGCCTTGATTTTGTTTCCTTTGAAGTGTCAATCAGCCTATCATCAAAAGTTTCAATTATGTTAATATATACCACACTTTTATTTAGATCTAAAAAAAATTAAATGTATTGAATTCAAATTGTAATTTACCTTATGGGACGAGAGGGCGTTTTTCCTTCATCTGTCAATTTCTTCTCTTTTGCATTGTCAATGAGGGCCTTCCACTCCCTCTCTGGAATAATCAGAGGATGCTCGTACCTATAATTTTATTTCAAGTGATTCCTATAGGTTTCCCGTGTATATTTTAAATATTGGCCAACTGCGACAGTGGCCAGATTTTTATTAAATGTGTCTACACCGAAAAGGCCTTCAAGATAATCCATCAATTATTTTTTGAGGTTGGAAATATGGGAATTCCACCTCTCCCATATGGTGGGCCCAAAAATTAGCAATGCCTTGTTCTCCAAGGCCCTATAAAATTATTGTTCCTACACACAAAAGGATAATATGATTATTAATTAAAAAATAATAATTTAGATGATTTATGTTTGACTAAATAGAGAACATGGAACAATTAAAATTTTAAAAATTACCGAGGACTTTAACTTGCTTTAATGGAATCCTTCCTCATTGACCATAAATGTTCCATTAAGGGTCCCCGTGATGGTCACATGTCTTGATTTAGGAAAAACAACCATATAGTTGATCAAATCATCAACCTCATCTCCATCATCACCTCTAGAGTCTTCCTGTGTGGCTTCCTAGGGATGCATGTCATGGCTCCCACCTAATTGTGTGGAAGGTGGAGAACTGAATAGTCGTGTCCTGCCAGGTATACGAGGGCCTGCATTGGTACCCTCTGTCATCTATGTAGTGCCACTACTACCGACACTATGCATGTCGTGGTTAACATGATCCAAAAATCTCTATATAAGAAATAAAACCTTTTTTTCGTTTAAATAATGTAAAATTTAAAAATCAAGCTTTCATAATTGATCTTATGACAAAAAAAAAACCAATTTAAATTATGGTTATTACCTTATATGTGTTAAGTTGTGTCATAACTTGTCTGATCCTTTATTAGACTTTAGGAGTTTTATCTACAATGTCTAATAAGTGATCAAGTTCCTTGTTCTCTTTATTGATATATTTTTTTATTAATACCATAGGGTTGGGGGATGCATACAAATCCATTTCGCCGAGCGAATCATCATCAACATCATGGCCCATCGAATACATATTTAAACACAATAAATTTTATTTCAGTTATGCAAACAAACAAAATAATTGATCGCCACAGAAATAAAATGCACATTAAATGAAAATCGAAAATTGTCATTCTTTTACCTGTTTGGAGGCTATTGATTTACCACCATCAGCCTGCCACATTACAGTAAAATTAGAACCATGAAATATTTAAAACATTAGTAAAGATAAAATAAAATATGGTGCAATAAGTAGAGGTTGCTTAAATAGGTGTTGCATAAGTACCTGCACACTATTGGTTGACTTATCTACTCGATTCAAATGGTAATCCACTAATAACTCTTCCCTGGGAGCTATCTTTTTTATTACGCACATGACTACCCGATTTCCTTCGCATGACTCATAAATGGAATTTGGTTGCTTGTTTGTTGTCCCAGGTCGTGTGTTGTTTATAAACCCTGTGATATTTCCAGAAGCTTTGGTCCTTCCATCAATACAGATAGCCGCTCCCTTATTTTTATCATTGTTTACTAGCTATATATAATTTGTGGAGAGTGCATATATTTGCATACTTCTCATGTATCAGACCAACAACATCCAATCGCTGTAACCATAACATAGTCCGACATAGTCCATCGATTCAACTACTGAATTGTATTTTACAGTTATTCCATCCATGGAAAATATCCCCAGGCCATGCAAGGAGGATGGTGCAATGCGATACATCCTATTGTTGACACTAAAGTCAGTGTCCAATAGAGGAAGCTCCCTAGGTACCCATTGTTTCAATAGATGTTGATACCTAGGTGGCACCTCGATGTCTCCTATGATCTCATCATCGTACAAGCATGATCCTCCTTCAGAAAGATAAAATTCCATCCATATACGCAATTTTCTTATGACCTTTTCACCTCTGGTCCTTCTTCGCCGATCAAATCTACTAGATGTAGTCAAGTTTCCCTCTGTTTGTCAAGAGATTCCCTTACTTGACAAAGAAAGATCTAGCATGTACCTATTTGGTAGTACCTTCAGTAGATCGAATCAGATATATAGTTAGAAAAGATTATAAAAAGATATCAATATATCTAAAATGAGACAAGGAACTCATCACCTTGTACACTAAGATATAGGAACAATTGAGTATGTGGAAACATCTCAAATTTGGGGCAATTCGCCGCTACATGTTCTAATGCATGTTTCTCCATTAAGGGTATGTTTTGCATTCCCAAAGGCTTGAGTTTTTTATTTGGAGGTTTTTTGGGTCCCTTGGCACATTCCACTAACTGCACACAGGAAGAGGTCATACTTCCATGAATAATTCCTAGAAGGAGAAGAAAAGAGGAGAGCACTCTCATACAAACAAGTGCATGTACAGGTAAAACAATATCTTATAGATATCATATCTTCTTCTTTAGTTCCATGAATAATTCCTAGAAGGAGAATAAAAGAGGAGAGCACTCTCATACAAAGAAGTGCATGCACAGGTAAAACAAGATCTTATAGATAACCTCTCTTCTTCTTTAGTTTCTTATTTAGAGAGGAAAAACAGAATTGAAGAAGAAGGTTGAAACTGAAGTATAAAAATAAGTAGCTATAGAAGAAGAGGTAGAGAAAAAAAGAGTCAAATATGAGGCATAGAAGAAAGCATCTTAAGTTGAAACTGAGAGAAAACAGGGATCAAGTTGAAGAAAAACAAGGAGTTTCTAAGGAAGAAGCACAAATAAGAAAATGAGAGGCAAAAGTTGATGCAAAGAGAAAAGGATATAAGCCAAAGACTTTAGAAGAAAATTATTGAAGATGAAGAGGAAAATAAAAGGATCGAGAATAAAGATAGAGAAATAGGGGTTGGATCACTTAGTATACAATTTCCAACTCCTAAGAGTGTGAGGACAATGTCTTCCATTAGAATGAGCATTGTAAGGGAATTTTTATCTCCCATGGGACTTGGTTTACAAAAATTCATGCATAAATATTATCCCATATATGAAGTACCATGAATAGAGTTATTTTCCTTCAATATAAACAAAAAAATAATCCCTGAAAAACATACAAGAAAAGAAAGATAACAATTTATCAAGATTTGGTGGAATTCAATGAATTTATTGTGCTCTATGTAAATTGGATAGATCTTCTATTTGTAGCCTCTATCGCATTGGCCACTTCCCAAGACACATAATCCAACATGTTAAAATGGTTGGGTATGTGTTATATTCTTTGCATGAGTAGCGGTGTCTGAGCGTATGCGCCAGATGCACAGAGGGGGTTAGAGGGGGTGCAGCACCCTTGGGAATTTTTTTTCTGGCTCGGGAAATGTGACACCTACCTCGGGAAATGTGTCATGTATTTAGGTGGTTTTTTCGGCACATGGTTTTTGCCGATGGTTTTCTATTTTCGGTTAAGGAATTAAGGTTTTGGACTAATCCAGGTCATTGGGTTAGGGTTTTGGATGCCGCTGGCTCCTATATGTATATTGTATTGTAAACAATGTAACACAATGAATGAATAGAATATATGATGGTTTTCCCAGTTTAGGTTTCCAGGGGAAAAATCTTTGTGTCATGTTTGTATTTGCCATTGTATCTTTTCTGTTCTTTTTTGAATATCTGTTTACAGTAGACATTGTACAAGGTTAGAATTTACATTTGGTATCAGAGCTTTATTGGATTTAGGGGGACGCCTTTGTGGTCAAGGGTTTGGCTTGGGACTGTGATAAGCCTTGTTACAGTGGGAGATTTGCGGTATTGTTTTTCAGGTGAAAATAAATGGCAAGCAATTCGAAGATAGAGATCGAGAAGTTTAATGAGAAAAGCTTTGAGCTGTGGAAGCTCAAGATGGAAGATATTTTGGTGGACAGAGATCAATGGATTGCGGTAGATCCAGGTACTGCACCTACAGGAACTTCTGCAGATGACTGGAAAAAGATGGATGGGAAGGCAAAGAGCACAATCCAACTGTGTCTCTCCGATTCAGTATTACTAAATGTGTCAGAGGAAGCTACAACCAAGGATTTATGGGAAAAGTTGGGGAAGTTGTATCAGTCTAAGTCCCTGGTAAATAAACTATTCCTGAGAAAGAAGCTGTATAACTTGAGGATGAGAGATGGAGACTCGGTGGAAGAGCATTTGAATGCCTTCAATACTGTGGTAAGTCAGTTAGTATCTGTTGAGATTAAAATTTCAGATGAAGATAAATGTATCAGTTTGTTGTGTTCTTTACCAGACTCCTGGGATAGCCTGGTTGTGGCCATAGGTAGTAATACAACTTCTTTGAAGTTTGAAGAAGTGGTCTCATCCTTATTGTCAGAGAAGATGAGATGAAAGAATATGGAAGGACATAACATAGACACATTATTTGCAAGAGGACGTTCCCAGGAAAGAAATAGATCTAATTTCTTAAGTGGGAGATCTAAGTCTAAGGGTAGATCTAAATCTCCTGGAAAGTTTGTAAGGGTATGTTGGAGGTGTGGTAAAGAAGGGCACTACAAGAAGCAGTGTAGATCCAAAGTTGAGAAAAAGAAGGGATCTGAAGAATCTTCTTCTACAGAATAAAAGACCTCCAAGGAAGAAGGAGGGGATGTGTACTTGGCCTCTTCAAGCACACATGTAGATCATGAGGCATGGTTGATTGAATTTGGTGCATCCTTTCATATGACTCCCCACAAGGAGTGGTTCTGCGAATATGAAAAGTATGATGGAGGTAATGTTTTCTTAGGTAATGATTCGACAAGTAGAATCATAGGAAGAGGAAGGGTCAAGTTGAGACTCATAGATGGAAGGATTAGAACACTGCCTGGTGTTCTACACATCCAAGGTATGGCCAAAAATTTGATTTCTGTAAGCAAAACGGAAGATGCATGGGTAATTTTTTTTTTTGAAAAGGGAACTTGCAGGATGGTTCGAGGAGCAATGGTGTTGATGAAGGGAGTTCTGTTTGGAACTCTAAATAAGATGCTAGGAAGCACTATTAGTGATGGGTGTAATAGATCCATTGTTCCTGATATTGGAGTTGAAGAAGAAAGAACTCCTATAGTCTCTGGAGAAAAGGTTATGTTGTGGCATCAAAGACTGGGGCATATCAGAGAGAAGGGTCTTCGACTACTACACGGTAAAGGTATGGTTGAAGGTATGTATAAATGCTCTCTGGATTTTGATTTCTGTGAACATTGTCTATATGGGAAGCATAATCGGGTAAGATTCCCCTCTGGTGCAACGAGGGCAGAAGGAATTTTACAACTAGTTCACAGTGATGTTTTTGGACCCGTGTCGGTCCCATCATTGGGAAAATTTGTGTACTATGTCTCATTTATAGATGACTTCTTGAGGAAAACTTGGATATATTTCCTCAAGAAGAAATATGAAGTCTTTGATAGGTTTAAAGAGTTTAAGGCTCTTGTTGAGAATCAAACAGATAAAAGAATTAAGGTGCTGAGAACAAATAATGGCAGAGAGTTCTGTGGAAATGAATTTGAAGAATTCTATAAGAAGTGCGGTATAGAAAGGCAGAAGACTACTCCATATACACCTCAGCAGAATGGAGTTGCAGAAAGGATGAACATGATGCTGATGGAAAAAGCAAGGTGCATGCTCAGTGGTGTCGGGTTAGGGCAAGTATTCCGGGCAAAGGCAGTGGGTACTGCATGTTATCTGGTCAACAGATCACCCTCATCAGCGTTGGGTGAAAAGACTCCACAAGAGGTATGGACTGGTAAGGAACTTTCTCTCACACATATTAAGGTATTTGGATGCGATTCATATGTTCATGTTCCAAAGGAAAACATGAGTAAGTTGGATAAGAAGGCTGAAAAATGTATCTTTATTGGATATAAAGATGGTCTCAAAGGTTATAAGCTTTGGAACCTAGAAACTAAGAAGGTAGTGTATAGCCGAGATGTGGTATTTAGAGAAATGAAGGATGTTGTTAAACATGAAGTCCTACCAAGTAAGGAAGAACTAGAGAAGAT
>JASDQU010101266.1:175171-189181 GCA_032191745.1 Picea mariana | reverse complement strand
AGATTATCCAGGATGTGAAAACTTAGTTGTCCTCTAAATTCGACATGAAGGATATTGGTGCTTCAAATTTCATTTTGGTCATGGAAATTAAAAGAGATCGAAAAAGGAGGAAACTCTGGTTAAATCAGAGAAAATATGTCGAGACAATATTGCAGAGGTTTAATATGAAGGAATGTAAACCAGTCAAGGTTCCTATTCCTGTTGGTGTAAAGTTATCTGTGGATCAGTGTCCCAAGACACATGAAGAAGAGGAGAACATGTCTCATGTTCCATATGCGAGTGTAGTTGGAAGTTTGATGTATGCAATGGTCTGTACTAGATCGGACATTGCACATACAGTGGGAGTTTTGAGCAGGTATATGTCAAAACTAGGGAAGGAACATTGGACAACAGTAAAAAGGGTTTTCAAGTATTTGCATGGCACTGCTAGCTATGGATTGTACTATGAAGGAAGATCGATATTGGATAGAGTGGTCGATATACATGGCTTTGTGGATGCATACTGGGCTGGAGATTTGGATCGTAGGAGATCTACAAGCGAGTATGTGTTTAACCTGTTTGGAGGAGCAATAAGTTGGATGAGCAAAAGATAGGATGTAGTGGCACTTTCAACTACAGAATATGAATACATGGCAGCCACTCATGCAAGTAAGGAGGCAATATGGTTACAAATATTGTGTTCAGGTATTGGGTTGGTAGAACAAACTGTAAGGATAGAGTGTGATAGTCAGAGTGCAATTTTTCTGGTGAAGAACCCTGCTTATCATTCAAATACAAACACATTGATGTTTAATATCACTTTGTAAGAGACATGATTGAAGAAAAGAAAGTATCACTCATGAAGGTGGACACTTTGAAGAATGTTGCAGACTCATTAACAAAATCTATGAGCATTGAGAAGTTCTCTTGGTGTAGAGGAGCCATGGGCATTGCTGCCCTGAATTTTTGAGTATGTAACCCTGTAACCCCCTACATGCAAAGAAAACAACAAGTGGGAGAATGTTGGGTATGTGTTATATTCTTTTCATGAGTAGTAGTGTCGGGAAACGTGACACCTAACTCGGGAAACGTGTCATGTATTTAGGTGGTTTTTTCGGCACATGGTTTTTGCTGATGGTTTTCTATTTTCGGTTAAGGAATTAGGGTTTTGGACTAATCCAAGTCATTGGGTTAGGGTTTTGGATGCCACTGGATCCTATATGTATATTGTATTGTAAACAATGTAACACAATGAATGAATATACTATATGCTGGTTTTCCCAGTTCGGGTTTCCAGGGGAAAAATCTTTGTGTAATGTTTGTATTTTCCATTGTATCTTTTCTGTTCTTTTCTGAATATTTGTTTACAGTAGACATTGTACAAGGTTATAATTTACAAAAATTACCCATGACATAGAAACCTATAAGAGGGAGATATAAGGCCTAAAGATTCAAGTTGAATACTACAATGTTTTCAAAGGGGAGATTGTTGAATTTGTGGAGTATGCATTAGAGATTCAAGACGAGGAAAACATGGTATAGAGGGACATGTACAAGAAGCTTAAATGATTACAAATCCAATACGAGGTTATATCCCTCTTCATAGAGTACATTAATGGAAAAGAAGATAAGGAGGGTAGTACAAATGTCTCGATGTTGTGAAACAATGGAAACAAGATATTGTTGATACTCCCCTTGATGTTACAAGAATGCATGAAAGGAAAATCCTTAGGAATGATAAAGAACTTGAATGATTTTTTTTTTTTTTTTTTTGTATCTAGGGGAATCAATAACGTTGATGGTATCATACTTGCGTGACACGAGGATGAATCCCGCTGGTTGCCTTATAACCCCTAGTGATAACCACACCTCCCACAAGCATGGCCTCCAAATAAGACAAGGTTTGAACTCGTGACCTTCTTAGCAGCACAAACACCTTAACAACACGTCCGCTAGCCACTAGACCACACCCCTGCGGGCTAAAGAACTTGAATGTTGGAAGGATGCATGCTATTGGTTAAATGAGGATGTCCAAGGATTAGTGTATGAATGTAATTAACTTTAGGAGGACATGATAGTAATCATACAAAAATATCACCTACTTCCTTATAGAGCAAGTAATCCATTCACATCTCAAGTTGATGTAGTATTAACACTACGGGAAGTCAAGGTCAAGAAAGAATGATCATAATGCTAATTCCCAAAATCATCAAAGTGGGTATCAAAGAATGTATATAAATTCTAATTAAAGAGAGAGGCTTAATGATTTTTTTTTTTTATATAAGTTGGATAATACTCTAGATAAAATATAACATAAATTAGATATCTATTGGACCCTAGTTGAGAAACACACTTATCCTCGCTCTCATGAAATTAGGAAAAATATGATATTTAGAGAAAATATATAAATGTTAAAACAAATGTTGAGGGCCAACCTCTTGAAAGCTAGACATTGAAAGTGAAGAGGTAGGGGGACGAAATGCTTCAACTCCCCATGCTCTCATTTTTGTGTATAAATAATGAATGTAAAGAGAAGGGGGATTTTTGCTTGACAGTGTAAGTTATATTCAATATTAATTGAGAAGCCATTATTGGCCAAGATTTTGAGATTTTTGGTGTTGTTGTGATTGAGAATTGATTTTTCTTGCTTCGCATCATGATTTGGGAATTTGTAAAAGAAAATATTTCTATTGTAGATTATTCTCATGCATTTAATATATGTTCTTTCTTTATATTTTCTTTATGCTAACAAATGGATGTGAAGCTATTATTGAAAATAATGTGTAGGATGGTATTGATGTGCTATTAATTATCATGCATTTAATATATGTTCTTTCTTTATATTTTCTTTATGCTAACAAATGGATGTGAAGCTATTATTGACAATAATGTGTAGGATGGTATTGATGTGTTATTAATTATCAAAAGATGTATGTAATATGTGTTTTAATGAACTTTCTCCTATGTGTAGCCTACTTTTATCTTTTTGGCACCATCTATTTTAGTGTTTTAATATTCTTAGATAGGAAAATTAGAATAGTTGTGAGATTTCATTCTGCATATGCATTTTTAATTACATTTAAAGTTAAATTCATAAATAGGTAAAATCAACCAAAATATAGACCAAATGGGTTTCCACTTGTAATGGTGAAAGGTATAATTGGCCCCTTTCCCCAAGTAAACCCATGTTGTTGACAAATGGAATTTTCCCACATCAACAAAATGCAAGAGTAGTGGGGGGGATTCTACAAAATATTAGCTCTCAAGAGGTTGATTCGTCAATCTTCAATACAAACAAAAGGCTCTACTAAACCAAGGAACTATGTGTGAGGGGGGGAAACAAAAATGAGACTTATCTCTTTTCTCAAAGATTGGACCTTTTTGACTTTGGATGTGAATGAGAGATCTAGAGGGCTATTAATAGAGTGGAATAGATTTGTACATCTCACTCAATAATTTTTTCATAGAATTGATGTTGATGGAAATAGGGAAGACCTTTTCCATCATCAATCTGTATGATCCTTATGAAGAAAAAAAAGTTTTTCAATTTTTCCAATCTAGGAACCTTAAAGGAAGATAATGTTGTATTAGGTCAAGATCTAAACATTGCTACTAAAAGAAGATATTCCTAGGGAACAAATGTTAGGAAAACTCATTTATAGATTACTTAGTTTCTATGTTCAGAGAAGTAGGACTTTTTGATGTGGTGCCATTAAACTTAGTCCCTACATTGAGGAATTATAGGGTAGGTGTTGACAGGCAAATTTGACAGGTTGTCAACTGGAAGAATGGGTCCAGTCCGGGGTTGTCTAAATAACCCAAGCTGTTTGGTGTAACCTATTCTAATGGGTTTAATGGCTCCATTAGCCAACTAGGGTCCTAGAACAAAGAGAAGAAATAAACTAACTAATGCTAAAACTATAATAATATATAAAATTTAATCTAATTATTTACAAATACATTCAACAGAAAGATAAATATGAACATGCCATTATGTACATAGTATTTACAGATTGCAACTTTTTTAGTAGATGCCTTGCAAAATCAATGTTTGGCAACTGTTTTAAAAAGTAGATAAAGAAAGCACATTTTTTTATTTTCTATTTTCCAATTTTAAATCTAAGAACTTACATAAAATATGTTATGAAACAAGGGTAGAGTGATGGTCAAACCCAATCTAAAACTATCCTATTTCGCTAATAGGTAAAACAATAGAAATTAAATGGAAATAAAGATAACCTAAGATTAGTTTTATTCCATGTCTATGCCTCTGTGCGATCCAAAACTCCAGTTGTCCCGCCTTTAGAAAAAAATCTGTAACATGCGTGTACTGATGTCTCCCGAATAAATTCCAAGTGTTTATCGACAGCTAGGATATGAGAACAAAGTAGTAGACATGTGTGTACAATGATCTTATAGTTATGAATGATTACAGTAGCATAAATATTAATGCAAGGCATTCATTTTATCAATCAAATAAACATCACGAGTAAATCATGACATTAGAATCGATATGTGATAATTTGTGAAACAACAAATTACAGAAAACATTTAAAACATTGAATAAAATGGAACATCATATGTCATTGAGACTAAAGCTATACAACACATTAATATTCCAAAATAAAAGAGACAAAACATCAACGAGACAACTTCACATTGGTCTAAAGCCGAAATGCTAAAAGTTGGTCCATTAAGTTCTGAAAATCATTTGTCCATAATCTGTTCCAAGCTAACATGTCCCTTACTTAAAAAATGAACAATATTTTAAATGATTTGAAATCACATTTTCCTATCTCATAGGATAGGATAGGATTTCATGAAACCAAAAATATTACAAAAATAGAGGGCTAACAACCACTTATAACATAGTTGATTCTAGTAAAAAATTGATAAAAGTTTTTGCAAAATAGAAAGAAAAGAAAATACTAATTCACTTAGATGCATAATCAAATTTGTTTCTCCCCAGATACTCAACAAAATAATTTCATACTTCCTGAAAAGAAAAAAAAATTTTAATAAATTAGAAAATCATTCACAACCAATTTCTAATTTTTATTTACAAAGAGACTTGGCTACAGAATCGAAGATTCTGTAGCTAGTCTTAGTTTAGAAATAAAATCAAATTCCAAATCAACTTATTTCAAAAATAGATAATGGGCATAAAATAAGAGAAGAAGCTATTATACCATTTAGAAATTGACTAAAGATGGGTCGGCTAGCTTAGAATTTACTATTTCCTTGACACTTGTTGCATTTTTTATTATTATGTTCCTTTATCTTTTAATGCATTTGGCTTTCCTTTCTGTGTGCACTTTGAGGTCAATATTTTCTTGTCTCAAGGATTCGTTCTGATCAGTAAACGTTTTGATTCTGTCCTGAAGAATGGGTATGTCTGTGTAATACCGCTCGATCCAATGAAAACAAACATCACATTGTATATGAGGAATGGTAGGTCGATGGAGTGCAAGGTAAAACATGGGTGTATCCACCTTATCTATTATCTACTTTTGATCAAGCCTGATACCAGAGAAACCCTCCTTACCCTTGAGGCACGGTGGAAAATTTGTCACAAAGTTGTAGGGTTTAGTGGGAGTAATGACTTTCTTCCTGTAACCCTGCAAATCTAGGTCTTCAAGAACAAGGAACTCTTCAATCTCAGGGTCCGAACACTCGTCGATATTTATCAGGCCGATTGATCTTAGATGAGTGTTGGATCGATTCCTAAGCTTTCTCAAAATTTGGTGACCTGCCCTTTTGTTTTTGAACCCTATATTCGTGCATTCCTTTGTTATCTATTCACGAGGTTTTTCAACATTTGGGTTAATAATAACAATCGAGCTAGCTTCAATTTTAGGAACACAAGGATTAAAAAACTTCAACTTAGAATTCCCTTTCTTAGAAAATCCTGTAGGTGAAGGCTTACTCAATATCTCGATGTCTAGAGGGTTTTTGTTGGTAGAGTTTGACACATCAATTGAAAAATCGAACTGGTTTTTAATCAATGGCTCATTAAGGCTAGGATTTACTACAGGAACGGTCATGGAAAAACCATTCCTTACCAAAAAATTATCCCAACAGTCACCCACAGTTGACAAGTGATACATCAAAAGGATCTTAATCAATCCGTGATGGAAAAGACTTGAACCAACACTCTGTCTCTTATATCTTTTGGACATTTTATAGAGACTCCTCAGTAGATAAAATGACATGCTTAATTCAAAACCAATGAAATGCATAAGTAAGCAAATATGAGAGAGGAAGACTAATCCATATCGACCCTCACAGGTCATGAATTGTTTGAGAATCAACAACAGGCTATGCCACCTAGGTTTAACTAGGGAAATGGGAATACCTTTTTCGCAACAGTTGATTTTCTGGGACGTCATGAAGAGGCTCCATAGTAGTCCTTCAATTCATGAGTTTTTGAACCATTTCTCACCAGTGGATGGAATCCTTATGGATTCACTCACAAACCCCTCGGTTAGCTCTAACTGTGTGTCCCCAATTTTTGCTTTGCAACCATTGAAGGCCTACATGAAAGCCTGCGCCACTTAAAGGTTATAACCTTCAAATATTTTTAGGAAGACATCCCAACATTGGATTTTTAAGTCTTCGATTACATCATCGTGAGAGAGTAATTCCTGACATCCATTCAACTCCAAGCGAACTATAGGAGCCATGGAAAATACGACCATAATGTAACAGGGATAACTCAAAATAGTTTTAGGTTTGAATAGTGGGAGCGATAGGAACAAAATCGAATGGATAATGGGGAAACGACCATCACAAAACCTATGTGTTATCATATGAAAGGTAGTGGGAGCATACACCGAGGGTTTTCTCGTAGATGATTTACCATTCCATGTAATGAGAACCGGACATACAGAGTACCAAAACCCTATGAACACAATGAATGGCTCGTTAATACGTTGTGCCAGCAAGGTGAGGTAACGACATGGGTACAACAGGTGCGCATTGATCATCATGACTACTAACACGACTATTGAATTTGCAAGGGGTTTATCAAAAATATCAGAAGGCTCTTAATAAATTGAATACAAACCATTGAACCATACAATAACTATATTAAAAAAATCCAAAATATCAAAAATAGGTCATTCCAACATTGGGTTTGGATTTGATACAAGCATGATGACCTTTAAAAGAATGGCTTATAAAGAAAATATAACACCAATCTAGGTTTTCATGTTTGATTCATGCTTTCAGTCATGAATCAAACATAAAAAAACGAAAATGCAATAATAAATAATTAATGAACATATTTTGCTAATCTAGTAATCATCTCAAAATGGTAATGTTCACAAGATTGAGGTGAAGGTAGGTACAGAAAATGCAATTTCTTGTTTAAATAGCAAAATTATGTAGGGCTGCCAATAGTAGGGGATGGTGATGTCTCTAAAAAGTTGAATAGATTTATGGTGGAACCTAGTAGGATTAGGAGATGGGTTGAAGAGGATGTCTCATCAAATCATGTCCTTGTCCTATTACAAATTAAGAAATATAAAAACAAACCTCCTAATCCTTTTAAATTCAACCCAAAATGGTCGAAGAATGAAGAATTCATATTGTTAGTTGGTTGGAATTGGATTAAGTTTAAATCTTCTAATGAAACTTAGAAATGTTTCGATTTTATAGAGAACTCAAAAAAGAGTAAATATGGTCATTGCAAAATGAGAAAAATAAAAATATCAAATTGTAGAGAGAGCTAAATTATGTCAAGGTTTAGATTGTCAAAAGAAATTACCAAAACAATGTAGGGATATTTTCAAAAGATGAAAAGGAATAGTTAAATATTTTGGAAGAGACAGAAATGAAGTGGATTGAATGTGAGGAATACAAATGGAGTATGAAGAGTATGGAAATATGGTCGGTATAAAAGGATGGGAACATTAAGTCCTTTCATAATTATGGAAAGCACATGAAAAATATCAATACGATATAGGAAGTGAGAAATGAGGATAGCAGTATAGTCAGAATATCTTAGGAGAGATTGGGTTAACCCATTTTTATAAGATCTAAAAGAACCTCCTATGACCAATATAGAAGAAATAATCAAAATGACTTCATACTTTCCAAAATGACTTCATACTTTCCTAGGTTCATGGATCAAGATAAAAAAGAAGAGATGGAAACAAACATAACTAGAGGAGATCTTAAAGAAGTGATGGAATCCATGCAAAAATTAAAAATCATAGATGCTTATGGGTGGACAATGTATTCCTATTTGGGATTTTATAATTTACTAGAGGAGGATCTATTGAGAATAGTGGAAGAATATATGCCTTTAGGGAAGATTTTAGGCACCATATACTATACCTTTATTTCCCTCATACCAAAGAATGATAATCATTAATCTTTAGAGGAATTCAAGCCTATTTCAGTATGCAATGCAATTTACAAAAGAATTGCCAAAATTATAAAAAATAGATTAAAGAGAGTCTTCTCTAAATCCTTTTCCCAAGAATAGTTTGGTTTTTTACAAGAAAGGAAAATACATGATGTAGTGGGGGTGGCTCAAGAAGGGGTTCATACAGTAAAAATTAGAAATATGTTTTCTATGGTTCTAAATCTAGATCTATCAGGCATATGACATGGTGAGTTGGTTGCATTTAAGACTAACACTCATCCATGGGTAAAAGTATATAAATGATAAATTGGATAATATTTTGTTCTTCATTGGTATCATTTAGAATGCTTATTAATGGGTTTTCCTCTAGTGTTTTGCTTGGTCAAGGGGTTTAGGATAGGGTTGTCCCATGTCCCCATTCCTTTTTCTACTTGTAGGGTTGTGAATGAGTATAACAAAGGAGTTCTAAAATGGATAAAAGTGGGTAGATATATAAAATTGTCTCATTTTTTATTTTTGGATGGTGATGTTGATTAATTGGGTTGGTTTTCATTGATGTCAACCCTTGAATAAAGTTTGGTAGCACAATGGTTTGGGTAATGGAAACAAGTTTGTTTGATGGATAATGGTATGCATTTTTATATATTTGCAGGTAAGACTATTCCAGATGAATATTACATGTTATGCCATTGCCGGTGGTATGTGGAACTTCACATACCTCCTCATGGTTAGAGAGTTATGGCCATGTGAAGTTGGAGAAAGGTTTGGGTAATGGACCCAAGTTTGTTTGATGGATATTGGTATGAGTTTTGATATATTTGTAGGTAAGAATATTCTAAATGGATATTACATGTCATTCCATTTCTAGTGGTATGTGGAACATTACATAACTCCTCATGGTTAGAGAGTTATGGCCATGTGAAGTTGGAGAACCCTCATGAGTCATCTAGAAGCCCCAAAAGGTCAAAGTAGTCAATGTGGTTTAAGATATTTTAGAAGGTAAATAATAAAGTGAAGTGATGAGTGTACTATATTTCCTAAGTGAATAAAAAGAAATTATTTAAATAATAAAGTTAATGGAGAAATTACTAAGTTGACAAGTGGTTAGAGGTGGGTTAACCCTAAAATAAGGAAAGTGGGTTAAGATGGTTAAAAGGGAACCCCTTGAGGAAGTTACATGAAAGTATAAATAAGAGGAAAGACTCTCTCCTTTTAATCACACTTGAGAATATTGAATATATATAGGTGACTGAGGTAATCAAAGGATATCTAAGCTGAATTTCAGAGGGAAGGTGATGTAAAGAAGGCTGAAATTCAAGGGAGGATAAATTCTTTTGATGATGCTTTCCAAGGTATGTTATTTACAGGGCATCTCACCATTTTCACAATAATTTTTTTCCTAGAATGATTCATACCGTGAAAGTGGGAGGTCATGGAGGAAACATATCCAAGTAGCTGTGATACAAATTTTAGCTTGTGGGTCGTTGTATTTTTGGAGTTACATGCCATGGAAAATAGGGTTTGTGGCTTGTCATGAAACTAGTCTAAAACATGTGTTTCAGGTAAAAACGTCATAACTTCTTCATAAGAGATCCAAATTAAGTAAGAAAAAATGTATTTGTTAGAGTACAGTCTTTAGTATTATGTGTACAATGTTCATATCCATACAAAAAATATTCTGTGCGGAGCACGCTCTACAAGTTTTCTCTCTAGAATAAGCCATAATTCAACAAGGTATGCCATTTTTGCTATAACTTCGTTTATGAGAGGTTCCAAGTAGTGAAGTATGGAGGAATTGAATAAAGACATTGAAGAACATTGTGTACCATTTTTATATCTTTATTCATTACATGTACATAGTTATGATTATTTCAAGTTAGGATTATTGACTAATAAAAAATTATTTATGTGAGACTAATGTAAAGTTTGATGAAAATGCTAGTCTCTTGTTGTTAAAGCTAAGGAACATTTGCAGGTATGTGATCTTATACACCAGGTCTATTACAAAGTTACAAGTCAGATTTGGATGATGAAATTGATGAGGGATTTTGGTTGAGGTACATGTTTGGTACATTGTTGAGACAAGTAGTTGATGAGTTGGCACATACATGAGGTGTATAGTTGATGATGTCGGTACATCTTGATGAGTAGTTGATACATGATTGGTACATGTTTGGAGGCACTTTTTAGTAGTATTGTTGACACGTGGTTTATGGATGATGTAACATACTTGTATTGGTATATTATTAGAAGCACATATTGATCTTGGTGATGATTATGATTTGTTGTGTTATGCTTGGTGGATGCAAATATTTGAGAGTTGTCTTGGTGATTGATCTTGGTGAGTAGATATGATTTGGTTGATAAGATTGATGAGACGGGTTGTTGTGATAGGTTTTTTGGACATGTTGTTGTGACATGTTATTTGTGCAGGTTTGGTGCATGGTTGATGCACTTTTTTATGGTACAGGTTGAGGTACAAGTTGGTGCATGGTTGATGCACTTGTTTATGGTACAAGTTGATTACATGTTGAGGTACATGTTGGTGCATGGTTGATGCACTTGTTTATGGTACATGTTGATTACAGGTTGGTGCATGGTTGATGCACTTGTTTATGGTACAATTTGATTAGAAGTTGAGGTACAGGTTGATGCATGGTTGATGCATGGTTTAGGTTATTGGTACAGGTTATTTGGTACATGTTGATTGGTACATGTTTACAACAATACATCTCACAGTGATAGTGTGATAGTGGTTCCATCATTCTACTTCTACGTTAGGGAGGTTGGACAAGGCAAGGACAGGTGGTTGTAGCCACCTTTTGGTTGTAGCTGAAGAAGATAGGGGGTCATAGCCTCCTTCTGGTTGTAGCTAGAGAATTGGGGAGTTGGAGCTTCCCTTAGGTTGTAGCCTAAGAAATTGTGGGGTTGGAGCCTCCTTCTAGTTGCATCTAGAAAACAAAGGAAGTTGGTGCTTCCAATGAATGTAATTCTTAAATACATATAATAAAAATCATTCCATGGTTTTCTCCCTCTTTGGGTTTCCACGTAAAAACACTGGTGTACTATGTATGTGTATGAGTGCTCATTTATTCATTGTTTATTTACTATGAAACTATTTGAAGATAATGATACATTGATATAACACTTGCATATTGTGGTTAAAAAGGATTGAATTATTCTATTACTGATTCACCCCCCCTCTCGGTAATCCAACAGATGATATTTTGTTTGGAACTAGTTTTGTTATGGAAGAGAGGAAATATAATAAAAAATTAGACCTATACTATAGAGCAACTAGAATGGAAGTTAAATCACGTAAAGTCACTAGTTTATTTAATGGTTTAGTAGTGAAGCAGGAAAGGAGGTTGATTCAAATCCTACCATTTAATATGTATTCCTTTGATAATGGGGGTGAAGTACCTAGGTTTCATGTTGAAGCCAAATGATTATAGGTTCAAAGACTAGAACTAGTGTTGGATAACTGAGAAGGGGGGTGAATCAGAAATAGAGCGATTTAATCCCTTTTAACCATATAATCCAAGTGCTATATCAATGTAGCATTATCATCCAATAAATGCAGAGTAAATAAGCAATGAACACATGAACAATCATACACATACACAATACACTAGTGTTTTACGTGGAAACCCAAAGCGGGAGAAAAGCACATAATTCTTTTTCTTATATGTCTTGAAGAATTACATTCATTGGAAGCACCAACTTCCTTTGTTTTCCAGCTGAAATTGGAAGGAGGCTCCAATCCCCTAGTTTCTCAGGCTACAACCCGAGGGAAGCTTCAACTCCCCAATTCTATGGCTACAACCAAAAGGAGGCTACAACCCCCTATGTTCTTTGGCTACAACCACCTGTCCTTTCCTCATCCAACCACCCTGACGTGTAAGTAGAATGATGGAACCACTATCACACTATCATTGTGAGATATACTGTTGTAAACCTATACCAATCAACATATAATCAACCTGTACCATAAACAAGTGCATCAACCATGTACCAACCTGTACAAAACCTGTATCATGAACAAGTGCATCAACCATGCACCGAACCTGTACAAAACCTGTACCATGAACAAGTGAATCAAGCATGCACCAAACCTTTACAAAACCTGTACCATGAACAAGTGCATCAACCATGCACCAAACCTTTACAAATAACTTGTCACAACAACTTGTCTAAAAAACCTATCACAACAACATGTCTAATCAATATTATCAATGAAATCAGATCTACTCACCAAGATCAATCACCAAGACAACTCTCAAAGATGTGCATCAACCAACCATAACACAACAACTCATAATCATCACCCAATATGTGCTTCAGATAATATACCAATACAAGTATGCTACATCATCCATAAACCATGTGTCAACAATGCTACTAACATGTGCCTCGAACCATGTACAAAGTATGTACCAATCATGTATCAACTACTCATCAACTATGACTCATCAAGATGTACCAACATCATCAAATATACACCTCATGTATGTGCCAACTCATCAACTACTTGTGTCAACCATGTACCCAACATGTACCTCAACCAAAAGCCCTCATCAATTTCATCATCCAAATATGACTTTTAACTCTGTAATAGACCTGGTGTATATGATCACATACTTGCAAACCTTCCTTAAATTTGACAACAAGAGACTAGCATTTTCATCAAACTTTTCTCTAGTCTCACATGACTAGTTTGGGATTAGTCAACAACCCTAACTTGAAATAATCATAACTATGTACCTATAATGAATAAATATGCGAAAATATTACACAATGTTCTTCAGTTTGTTTTATGCAATTTCTTCAGGTATCACTACTTGGAACCTCTCAGAAAAGGAGTTATGACAAAAATGGCATACCTTGCTGAATTTTGGCTTATTCTAGAGAGCAACCTTGTAGAGTGTGCCCCACACAGAATATTTGTTGAATGGATATGAAAATTTTAAAAAGAATACTAAAAAATTTACTCTAACCATCACATTTGGTATTACTAAATTTGGATTTGTTATGAAGAAGTTATGACGTTGTTACCTGAAACACCTATTTTAGACTAGTTTCAGGACTAGCCACAAACCCTATTTTCCACAGAGTGTAACTCCAAAAATACAATGACCCACATGCCAAATTTTTTAAGACAAATACTTGGATATGTTTCCTCAAAGGCCTATCAATTTCACGGTCTGAATCATTCTAGAACAAAACTTATTGTGAAAATGGCGAGATGACTTGTAAATAACACACCTTAGAAAGAATCATCAAAATAATTTATCCTCCCTTGAATTCCGGCCTTCTTTTCTTCACCTTCCCTCTGAAATTTGGCTTAGATATCCTTTGGTTACCTCATTCACCTATATATATTCAATATGCTCAAGTGTGCTATGAAATGAGAGAGCCTTGCCTCTTATTTATACTCTCCAAATATCTTCCTTAAAACATCTTCTAGGTCACTTAAACCATTTCTAGGTCACTTAACCTATTTCTAGGTCACTTAACCCATTTATAGGTCACTTAACCTATTTTCCTCATTTTTAGGGTTAACCACTTTCCATAATTAGAAAGTTCTCCATTACTTTATGATTTAAATATTCCTCCTTGACTTTGTCACCTCACTTTATCATTTAAATACTATTAATTGA
>JASDQU010101266.1:157258-175164 GCA_032191745.1 Picea mariana | reverse complement strand
ATTTTGTCACTTCACTTTATTATTTAAATGATCCTTCTTGACTTTGTCACTTGATTTTATCATTTAAATAATAATTTATTCTTTGCAAGCTCTTTGACTTCTTTGACCTTTTGGGGCTTGAAGTAACATATGAGGGTCCTCCAACTTTGTAAGGCCATAACTCTCAAATCGTGAGGAGTTATGTGACATTCCACATACCACCAGAAATGGAATGACATGTACTATCCATATAGAATAGTCTTGCCTTCAAATATACCAAAACTCACACAATTTCCCATCAAACAAACTTGGGTCCATTACCCAAACTTGGGTTCTACAACTTTTCATGGCCTTAACTCTCTAACCGTGAGGAGTTATGTGACGTTCCACATACCAACAGAAATGGAATGACGTGTAATATGAATATAAAATAGTCTTACCTTCAAATATATTAAAAATCATACCATTATACATGAAACAACCTTGGGTCCATTACCCAAACTTTTGTGCTACCAAAATTTCTCTAAGGGTTGACATCAATCACTAAGGGTTGACATCAATTTACAATATCAATCTCCAATAGTTGACATCAATGAAAAAAAACAATCCATACCAACTATCCATCAACCTAATCCAATTGTCTGACAATCTCGCCCTTTGGCATTGATGGAAACAACAACATCGATGGAAACACTTAGTCATGATAACATTCATGCTTATACTCTTTATAAATGTTTCTATATCTCCCCCTTTGACATCAATGAAAAAGGGTATCTCCCTTTGGGGCTGCTCCCCCCTGACTAAACTCTCCTTGGGGATGCTCCCCCTATCTACGTGCCTTTGATTTTTCTTTGTGTTTATAATCCTCTGATTATTCTCTTTCCCTTCATATGAATAAATATCCCTCTTTGAAAAAGGGTATCACTCTGAATTCATATTGCTCATTCTTCCCTTATGACAATCGCTCCCCTTGGAAACATGCCTCCATGCTCTCTCTATAAGCATTTACCTTTGCATATGATAAATATCTCCCCCTTTGTCCTATTTATGGTGCTTCCTCATGTACATCTAAGACATATAAGATAAGCATTCAAAATAATTCATTTTTGAGGAGAAATTACTCCTAGTCTCTGGTGTATATACTTAAGGGCTTCTCCTGGAAGTGGTTTTGTAAAGATGTATGCCACTTGTTCTTTTGTTCCCACATATTCAACTTTGATGTTCTTCTCCGCAACCTGTTCCCGTACAAAAGTGATACTTGATTGGAATGTGCTTCGTCTTGGAGTGTATCACCGGGTTTTTTGAGATACTGATGGTGCTTGTATTATCACAATAGGTTGGAATTGGCTCATCATACTCAACCTGTATATCTGCCAAAGTTTGTTTCATCCATAGAACATGTGTACAACATGTTGTTGCTGCAATATACTATGCCTCAGCTGTAGATAAGGATATTGATGATTGTTTCTTGCTTAGCCAATATACTAAACACTCACTCAAGTAGAACGTTGCTCCATTGGTTCTTCATCGGTCATCAATGCAACCTGCCTAATCTGCATCTGTCTAGGTAATAAGTGATAGATCCTTTCCTTTTGGATACTATAATCCAAACTCTTATGTTTCTTTGAAATATTTGAAAATCCTCTTGATTGATAATACATGTGATTCCTTTGGTGCTGCTTGAAATCATGCCACCTGTCCAATTGCCTACATTACATCTGGTCTAGATGCTATCACATATAGTAAGCTACCAATCATTGACTTGTATTTCCTATGGTCTGTACACTTTGAATCATCATCTTTTCTCAACTTGCATCTGGTTTGCAATCTTCCATTCCGAACCTATTTAGCATTTCTATGATATACTTAGTTTGAGAAATACAATTTCCTTGGTTTCTTTGACATATCTGAAGACCCATAAAGAAGGATAGTTCTCCAAGTAATGAATTTTCAAATTCATTCTACATATCCTTTGCAAATTTCTGGCTTAACCTGTCATTATTACTTCCAAAACAATATCATAAACATAAATTTCAATTAATAAAATATTACCTTGAGTTACCTTGATGTAGAGGTTGTTGTCTGCGCTTCCTTTCCATAGTTCGTAGGGATTTTTGCCATTGTTGTTTCTGAACATTACTCTGTTTTTAATGTGAACTGATGTATGCACTGCATATGTCCAAAAAATATTTGTCAATATGGAATCCATTAGCATTGTTCGAGCCATTTCACGTGTAATTATCATCCATTATGATAACATTCCTTTGTATCTTAACCAATCTATGAATCCATGCTCTCGTCCACTATCATATATCTGTCCTAACATGCTAAGTGTTCTTACGAATCCATCTCTGTCCATACTTTCGAAGACTCTACTTGCGCAACTTTCCATAATGCTAACCCATTTATCACTATACTATCATGAAGTCTTGATTAATCTATCAAACTTTACTTTTTCTAACTGATTGATCTGAATCCATCTTCTCAAAATCTGCAAGCTATTCGAAGGATGGTTCTTTGGTTTGTCACAACCATCACATAGACTCCTCCTGTCTAATAGTCATATTACTTGGGAGTCTCTAAGCCGGATGGAACAGAACAATTCCTGCTCTGATGTGTATTCATCATCATCTTCATTGGTAGATTCATCATCATATTCATTGGTAGTTTCATTATCTCTCTGAGATTTGACTTCTTTCTTTCTATCCGTGGATTCATATTTCACTACAATGCCTAAAAGTACAATATCTTGAACCTGTTACTTATTTACCCATCCTTCCTTTCTTTCAGTTATTTTCCAAACCTTTCTGTATCTGACATCTTTCTTTTTCTCTGTATAATTTTCTTCATCTCGTTTTATTACCAATCTTGCGATCTCTGGTACTTGGTCTTTGTTTACCTATTCTTCCTTTTTTCTTATCCATACTTTCTTATATATGATATCAATATTCTCTTTCATGGAATTATCGATCATGCTTCTACAATCATTGGCTATGTGTCTATAGTTATGAAATTTGTAACACTCAATGTTACATGCGACCACATAGACACTTCTTGCTTGAAAATTTCTTTTACAATCCATGCAATCTGCAACCTTATGTCCAAAGTTAATACAATAAAAACAATGACCATAAAATAAATTTGCATACCTAGGAGTGAATGATCTTCTTTGTGGCATAGTCCTTTTGAATTTTTGCCTTGACTGATCATGATCATGATTGAAGATTCTTTGTGGCTTGAACATGGATGGTCTTCTTGAAGATGTATCTTCAATAGTCTTCTTAGATTCTGGTTGACCATGATTCCTTCCTTTGAATACTTCTGCATAACTCTTTGTATTTTCTTCATTCTTATTTTCTAGCAACCTAGAGTGCTTCTCTTCATTCTCTATAACTGATGTGGATGTTTTTGTCTCTTCAATGTTCTTGTTGAGATTGAAGATTTTACGTCTCAATGTGACAACTTATTCTTCAAGCTTCTCAAGCTTTTCTTCTTTCTTCATTATCTGATACTTCATGACCTATTCTGTTCTCTTTGCTTCCTCAAGTTGGATTTTCAATGTAATTATTTATTCTTCCAGTTTTCTCTCTTCTTGACCGAACTCTTCCTCAAGTTGGGTTTTAAGTCATTGGTTATTTCCTTGAGATGATCCATCAATATCTTTTCTCTCTTTTGTGCTTCTTCCTTTTGTGCTTCTATGTAGGCTTCTAAACATTTCTTTTTATATTCTAGAGTTTCTTCAATTCTTATGGCCTCTTCTAGTTGAGCTCTTAAATTCTTGATAACCTGCTGATCCTTTTTGGAACCTTGAACACTTTCCTTTTGGTTCATCAATTCTTTCTTGGATGACTTGTTTTCTTCTCTTTATTTATTTAGATATTTAATTGCACTAATCGATTTTTTTCTGTAATCAACTTCAACTTCTTCATACTCTTCCTCTTTTGAATCTATCTGACATGATGAGCATATTTATTCTTGTTCTGTATCTGCATATTCTTTGGCATTTTCTAAATCTACGATGGGTGAAGACTATATGTCATGTAACTTATCCCAAAGTTCTTTCGATGATGAACATTTACCAACCTTTTCTCTTACTAGATTAGGTAATCCTTCCCAAATGAAATCCATTGCTATTTTGTTATTCTTCCTCAATTCCTTCTTGGATGCAGTCTTTGCCCTTTTTGAACTATCATATCCTATAAAAAATGATAGCCAAATATAATGTCCCTGTGCCTGTAAAAATACTTCTGTCCTTATGCTCCACATCTCATACTTAAAACCATTCTGACCATTAAACATTGGTACTCCATTCTTAGAATAATCCATGATCTCCTTCCAATGGTTAAACTGTTTCCTGAAGGAACTGACTTTGATACCAATTGTTCGATTACTGAGAGGGGGGGGGNNAGAGAAATTTAATCCTTTTTAACCATATAATCCAATTGTTATATCAATGTAGCATTATCATCCAATAACTGTAGAGTAAATAAGAAATGAGCAAATGAACAATTATACACATACACAATACACCAGTGTTTTACGTGGAAACCCAAAGTGGGAGAAAACCACATAATGTTTTTTCTTATATTTCTTGAAGAAGTACATTCATTGGAAGCACCAACTTCCTTTGTTTTCCAGCTGCAATTGGAAGGAGAATCCAACCCCCTAGTTTCTCAGGCTACAACCTGAGGGAAGCTCCATTTCCCTAATTCTTTGGCTACAACCAGAAGGAGGCTAAAACCCCCTATGTTCTCCAGCTACAACCGGAAGGTGGCTACAACCACCTGTCATTGCTCCGTCCAACCGCCCTGACGTATAAGTAGAATGATGGAACCACTGTCACACTATCACTGTGAGATATACTGATGTAAACCTATACCAATCAATCTGTAATCAACCTATACCATAAACAGGTGCATCAACCATGCACCAACCTGTACAAAACCTATACCATGAAAAAGTGCATCCACCATGCACCGAACCTGTACAAAACCTTTACCATGAACAAGTGCCTCAACCATGCACCAAACCTATACAAAACCTGTACCATGAACAAGTGCATCAACCATGCACCAAACTTGTACAAACAACCTATCACAACAACCTGTCTCATCAACCTTATTAACCAAATCAGATCTACTCACCAGGATCAATCACCAAGACAACTCTCAAAGATGTGCATCAACCAATCATAACACAACAACTCATAATCATCACCAAGATCAATATGTTCTTCTAATAATATACCAATACAAGTATGTTATATGATCCATAAACCATGTGTCAAAAATACTACTAACAGATGCCTCCAACCATGTACAAAGTATGTACCAATCATGCATCAACTACTCATCAACTATGACTCATCAAGATGTACCAACATCATCAACTATACACCTCATGTATGTGCCAACTCATCAACTACTTGTCTCAACCATGTACTCAACATGTACCTCAACCAAAATCCCTCATCAATTTCATCATCCAAATATGTTTTGTAACTCTATAATAGACCCGGTGTATATGATCACATACCTACAAACATTCCTTAAATTTCACAACGAGAGACTAGCATTTTCATTAAACTTTTCTTTAGTCTCACATGACTAGTTTGGGATTAGTCAACAACCCTAACTATGTACTTGTAATGAATAAAAATATGAAAATAGTACACAATGTTCTTCAGTTTGTTTTATGTAATTCTTCCAGGTGTCACTACTTGGAACCTCTCAGAAAAGGAGTTATAGCAAAAATGGCATACCTTATTGAATTTTGGCTTATTCTACAGAGCGACCTTGTAGAGCGTGCCCCGCACATAATATTTGTTGAATGGATCTGAAAATGTTAAAAAAAATACTAAAGAATGTAATCTAACCAACACATTTGGTATTACTGAATTTGGATCTTTTATGAATAAGTTATGACGTTGTTACCCAAAACACCTGTTTTAGACTAGTTTCAGGACTAGCCACAAACCATATTTTCCATAGAGTGTAACTCCAAAAATACAACGACCCACAAGCTGAAATGTTTACCACGTATACTTGGATATGTTTACTCAAAGGCATATCAATTTCATGGTCTGAATCATTCTATAAAAAACTTTATTTCTAAAATGGTGAGATGACCTGTAAATAACATACCTTAGAAAGCATTATCAAAGAATTTATCCTCCCTTGAATTCTGACCTTCTTTTCTTCACCTTCCCTATGAAATTCGGCTTAGATATCCTTTGGTTACCTCAGTCACCTATATATATTCAATATGATCAAGTGTGATATTAAATGAGAGAGCCTTTCCTCTTATTTATACTCTCCAAATATCTTCCTTAGAAGCATCTTTTAGGTCACTTAACCCATTTCTAGGTCACTTAACCTATTTCCACGTCACTTAAACCATTTATAGGTCACTTAACCTATTTTCCTCATTTTTAGGGTTAACCACTTTCCATAATTAAAAAGTTCTCCATTACTTTAACATTTAAATATTCCTTAACTTTGTCACCTCACTTTATCATTTAAATAATCTTCTTTGATTTTGTCACTTCACTTTATTATTTAAATAATCCTTCTTGACTTTGTCACTTTACTTTATCATTTAAATAATAATTTCTTCTTTGCAAGCTCTTTGACATATTTGACCTTTTGGGGCTTCAAGCCAACATATTAGGGTCCTCCAACTTCGTAAGGCCATAACTCTCAAACCGTGAGGAGTTATGTGACGTTCCACATACCACCAAAAGTGGCATGACATATACCATACATCGAGAATATCATTTCCTTCAAATATATCAAAAATCATACCATTATCCATCAAACAAACTTGGGTCCATTACCCAAACCTGGGTTATCCAACTTTTCATGACCATAACTCTCTAACCGTGAGGAGTTATGTGACGTTCCAAATACCACCATAAATGGAATGACATGTACTATCAATTTAGAATAGTATTACCTTAAAATATATTAAAAACAATACCATTATACATGAAACAACCTTGGGTCCATTACCCAAACCTTTGTGCTACCAGAATTCCCTACCGGACTTTCTCCAAGGGTTGACATCAATCACTAAGGGTTGACATAAATATACAATATCACTCTACAATAGTTGACATCAATGAAAACCAACAATCCATACCAACTATTCATCAACCTAAGCCAACTTTCTGACAACTAGCTCTATGAAAAGACATAAAAACAACGTTAAATCGATTCCATATATGGTTATCACACGGAAGGAATATTGACTCAAAGGTAATCATGTTTATTGGCATTCATTAGCATACATTCCTATAGTTATTCTTGAAAAATTAAAATAAAAAATTACAATTTCTTATGGATAGGGAATACAGAAAAATAAGGTATTGCACTAATTAAATAAAGTGGGGTAAACCTGGTGAAGAATGATGAAAATATATTCAAGGGATTATTATACATCACTATCAAGGATGTGAATGTCCCTGATGTAGAGGAATTAAAAGATGAATTCTTTGTAAAAATTCTACAAATTTGTAAAAGATCTCGGGAAAACTTTATGACAAAGATGTATGGAGGAATGGTTGAAATTGTTGCAATGACTCCTTTTACTCGACACAAATATCATCAAGAAGGTCTATATGATATTGCTTTGACTATAGAAGAAGGGATGGGACATAATTATGAGAGTGGTCGTGCCTTCTTGAGGGATTTGAAGCTCGTTATTACCCAGATAACAACAAAGGATTGGAACCTTGTGGATTTGAAATGTGTTGCTATGAAGGTTGATATCCTTCACAGGAAATTGGTTTTTGCTGTTAGGGCAGGATGCCTTTCTATGCATCTATGGATCTCTAAATTTAGGGACTTCCTAGGGGTATTGATTGAGATTAAAAATGCAAGTTAACCCTAGGGAGTTTTAGTGATCTAAAAAAGAAAAACAAAACAAAATTAAACCAAACTCAAGGATTATGCACCAGAGATACTCACCATCGGTCTTGGCCATGTCAGATGGTCTCTTACACGTAGGTTGAAATGTTCTCAGCGTCAAATTATCTCCTATGCAGGGTATCGACATCAAGATATCTCTGGTGTGCAGGGTCTCAGTGTCAAATGCGTTGTGGTGTGCAGGTTTGACTATGTTCTTGGTCCCATGAATTTCATCTCCTTGCCCTCAGTCTCCTTGTTTCCCTCGCTACCCTCAGTATTATTTCTTCCCTCGTTTCCCTCGCTTCAAGGTTTGTCAAAGGTTTTGTTTTAGGTGGGATCCAATATCTTCATGTGGAGATGGTTTTTTTTCGGGTGGGATAGAATAACTTTACACCTAACGACCTGGTGCGTAGAGGGTTTTATTTCGTGTGGGCTCGAATAACTTCACAACTCACGACCTGGTGTGCAGAGGGTTTTGTTTTGGGTGGGCTCGAATAACTTCACACCTCATGGGCTCAGCCTGGTTTTGTTTGTTTTGTTTTGTGATTGTTACATTTTTTTGTTATTTCATTATATGTTTTTTATTTTATATTGTGTTATATTTAATATATATTATCATTAATAAATATTATATAATAATATAATTAATATATTATATAATAATAATTAATATAATAAATAATAATAATAATTATATTATATATTAATATAATAAATATATTATAATGTTATAAGGTAAGGGGTTATATAGTAAGGGTGATAATGTTAAAAGGATAAGGGGTTATAGTTATACTATGAAGACAACGATGACAATGACAATGATGGTGATGATGATGCTGACAATGAAAATGAAGATGACGACAATGACGACGACGACGACAATGATGACGATGATGATGATGATGATGATGGCGATGACGAAGATGATGATGACGAAAATGATGGGGATGACGAGGATGATGACGATGATGATGACGACAATGAAAACGATGATGAGGAGGAGCAAGATGACTATGTTGATTATGATGATGAAAATAAAGGTTACATAAATGGTTATAATGGATAATGGATATGGTTATAAGATTTAGGTGTTGGGAAGGGGAGGCAAGTGCGGAAGGGGTCCTTCTTGGACTCAGTGGCAACATCGAGAAGTAAGTTACTCTTGGAATATTGGGAAGATGACCAACAATAAATCCGAAGCATATGTTGTCTACCAAGGCCTACTAATATCCATTTAATGACAAGTTTTTCATTTGACCATTATTGGAGACTCCCTAGTAATCATTTGTTTCCTCCAATTTAGATCTCTCCCTTGGGATGAAGAATTTGAGAATAATACTAGATTTAATTTGAGAAGAATGATTTTATTTTTCTCAGTTTTGTTGATTATATATCTTCTTTAGTAGGAATTAAGTTGTTTTCAATATTTCATTCTATCGCCGAACCTCCTAGTTTCTCTTAATGATAAATTTCACGAGGATAATTAACCTATTTAAAATAGTAGTTACAATAATTTTGTAATAATTTTACAAATGGAGACCAATTTGAAAGATGAAAGTACCAAATCTTCCTACTTTTATGGGACCAAGTGTTAAAAATATTTAGTTTAGGGATTTGAGTATTTTCCAATATTTTGTTGATTGTTTAATTCCTTATAATAGATCTACATTTATTTCATGACACATTTTTTGGTAATAGTTTGGAATTCATTTCCTTTATCATACAATTCCTCTTTTAAAATTGGAGCCATAAGTTTGACATTCATGTTCTTAGTGATGATACTTGGTATGAGGCCTAAGAGAAATTGATGGTTGTATAGAGTAGATTCTAAGATTAGTTAAAAGGTACTTGAAATCAACATTTTACTCTTTATTGATGAAGTCATGCCATTACTTGACCGCATTATCTTTTATTAGGAGCTATTATTTTGTGTATTTTATAACTATGTTCCTATCTCTTTCCTTGACCCATGGGATTTTTCTCCCTTTAAAATATCTCCTCTATGGTATATATTTCATCAAGGTCTTCGAATAAGGTATCATCCTTTTCTAATAGATATTATGTATATCCTATATCATCCTCATTGAGTGTTAGTACATACACATCCTATGTTGTTCCACCATTCAACTTTCTTCCCTCGCTTCAAGGTTTATCAAAGTTGGCTCCTCTGATATTTTATATTTACTCATATTCTTGTATTTATTCTCAATGAACTATTTCCTAGGACATCGAAAAGCACATGTGTGGTTCTATGCTTACTTCTTGGTTAATATTATTCATGTTCGGACACATGAATTTACATCTTATATTAGTTTCATTTCATTCTTTAGCTTAGAAACCATCAATGGTGGACTCAACCACAACCAATAAACCCCAAAACTAGTAATGCCTGTTGGGCCAAAATATAGACGGGTTCCCTACTTCAAATGACACAAGGTCTATTCAGGAATTATCACAAGGGGTAACCCCTACTGTTGATCAAGGTCATTTCAACATGTCAACAATGATGTGTAAAAATGGAGTAATCAGGGGATGATTCCAATAGAGAGACCTCTCTAAATGTGGTGATTAAGAAGATGGGTCAATGATAAAATCAAAACAGGATGGATGAAGAAGCATATTGGGACAAGGATTTGAGAATTCAAACAACTTTGGATGGAACCTTTAAGAAAGTCACAAAGGGAGGAAAATCCGAAGGAAGTTCTCAACCCTCCAAAGTGGGGGGGAAAGGTAGTTCTCAACCCTTCAAAAGGGGGGCACATAAATCCTCTGGTAAATAATGAAATTGGTCTCTTGGAATTGTAGAGGTTTGGGGAGCAAAGAAAAGAGAGAAACAATGAAAAATCTTGTCAGAGTTGAGAAACATCAAGTCCTTCTGATCCAAGATAAAAAAATGAGGTACTTGCAGGTTGTCCTTCAAGAGATTAGTCACTTCTGGAAATTAAGAAAGAGTGTAGCAATTAGCACCAGAGGGCCTATTACTTTAATTGTTCTTTTACTTCCAAAATATTCTAAATCTAAGTACAAAGGTTACACTTGGAGGTTAATACCTCTCAAAGCTACAAAAATATCAACATGGTTGACCTGTCAAGATATGTGGACACAAGCCTCTCCAAGAGAACTCACCCTATTCCAAAAGTAGGAAGAAAAATACAATGAATATCTCCAAGAGAGGGCATACAACTAAAAATAGGCATAATAACCAAGTCAACATGCAAAACATCCACATAGAATGAACCCCCTAAGATGGATGCATGAAAAAAAATAATAAAATAACTTCAACATAAGAGGATGTGCTCCAAGGTTCACCTAGAAAAGATCACTAAATGTGTCCTCCCAAATAACAATAAAATAATCATCCTAGGAGAATTCTCTATAACAACCATCCCAAAAATAGAAAGTGGTCCACAAGATGCATGCAACCAATCTGCATGTATGAATCCTAAGGTAACCAAATCCATGGAAGAATGTGCAAGGTGTCAATTATATGGAGCACTTCACAAGAAAATATGTGGTCAAACCCCAAAATAGAAAGTGGAATATCTCCACAAGCGCATCCTCCAATATAAATCTCCAAGAATAGAAAGAATACCAAGTAAGAGAATGCAAAGTGACACACGTGTAGGCCTCCAAATATTCCATGTGCTCCTCAATAAAACTACTCCATAACCACTTCCAATAAAATAATATATGTGCCAAGTCAAAGAGGTGAGAGAACTCTCCAATAGAGGTCAAAAGATGCCAAGTGTAGCTGTAATATCCATGCAATAATGATGAGAGAGAACTTGGGAGAGGTGAGACTTAGAAGAATTTTCCATGCAATTAGCTCAACCACACAACAAATAATATCTCCATGTGAAGTGCACCTTGGGAAGAAGTGTGCCAACCTCTCTAACATGATAAACTAATGCATGCAAACATTGACAATTGTGCCCAAGAGAGGAGTGCTCCAGCCAAAACCCTGATTGTGCCTAAGAGAGGAGTGCTCCATCCAATCCATAAATCTCCTCCAAATAAACCCCTCCAATTGTGAACAACTTCCAAGTGAAATAGGGAACTAGAGAAATTAACCTTTGAAATGATGAATGTTATCACTGAAATATCATCCACAACATTGCACGCAAATGGTTACAGAAACACAAAAATGCCAACAACAATTAGTTCACCTGTAGCACTGAAATGCATTCAAAAGGGAAAAACTATACAATTGGAAAAAAAATTTACATGCACAAATTCACCAAAGGAATCACACACACAATGTGCAGGATAACAAAGCCCTTAGAGTGCACAATGTGCCAAATGCGCGAATGTGTACGATAAAAGCCATGAACTTATATGAATGACACATTTATGGATATTGTCAGCCCTTCAACCACTTATGGACCATCTCCCAACACGATTTGATCTTCATATTTGAGGAAAATCCAAATGGGAGGCTGGTCAAGGACTAGAGGGTTCCCTAAAAGGCCCCTTGTTCACATGAAGAACCAATTACATTTTTCCTTGAAGAAATGATAGAAATAAGAGCCATGGGTGCATTAAGAAACCAAGATCTTCATAGTATTGTTATGCTGCCTCAATTATCCCTTGAGAATTCTCTTTTCTCTTTGGAGCCTTCAAGCATCATTGCAATAGGACATTCCACTCACCTCTTGAGGGAATAGGCATTGTTGTTATTTACCATTTACCATTTGCCTTTTTTATTCCATTGTAAGAAATCTCTCCATTAGGGAACTCAAAATCCTTCCCAAGGAGGAAGAGGGGACTCATAAGTCCTCATTTGTCTCTACAGTGTTTTGCATACTAATCTGTTGATCCATTGGTAGCATTATGTTGGTCATTGGTTGATTTTTATGGTTCTAAGTTTCTCATGCTTTCTAAATTTCATTTCTTAGTAGTTTTAGTTTATTTCTTTGTTTACACATGTGTTTGGGTTGTTTAACCCACTCAAAAAATTCTATCTTGTCTAGCAGACTCATCTAGACATGCAAGTGTTGTTTTTTTTCTCACCCAAGTGACAAAACCAACACAACAAATTAGCGACCATACTGAGGATAGGTATCAAATTCCACCGTATTTGAGCTTAGAGAGAACTTATTTTTAATCAATTTGTCTTGCAGGTACCAAAACCGGCCTAGCCCAACATGTCAAAGGAAAAATTTAGAGTTGGAGTATTTCATTCAAAAATTTCTCCCCTAACACGTGACAGGAAGTGCATGGATTTTCTTGCCCACAGACATGCACTCTATGCACTGTGCATGCCACATGCTTCTTTGCTCTATGAATTGTGTGCTCTCTATGCACCTGTCAGAATTGGAACCCGCACACATATCCAATTTTTTAAAATTGTAATGGTTTTTATGATGATTTGAAGGCCACTAGCCTTCATATTTTTTCTTTCATACACTTTGTAAGGAAAATGCACTCCAGTTAGAATCCTTTTCCATATGAAAGGTTACCTAAAAATATGCACTTAGGGGGTAAAAAGAACCATCTATTCTCCTCTTTTTCTTTGGTTTCCACATGGATGGCTTGTTTGGCTTGTAAAATTTTAAGTTGATATTATTGCTATCATACATAAATCACTTACATTGGGACTAGAAGTTAAATTTGACCCTTGAGTATGCTATTATCTAGCACCCTAATGTGATCTTGAGAATCAGAGAGGTGGTTAAAGGGATATTTCATCTCCCTTAAACAAAATATTTAGGAGAGGACAAGGCCCCCCTAGGGTTCCTCTTAATTTTTTGAAATCATCTTAAAGTTGTAAGGGCCCATACATGCCCACATGTTGTAAACTTAGAACAGTTTCTTGAAATTGCTTTCTTAGTTTATGTCACAATCTAGGGAAGTTTAAAGATCAAAGTAATGGGCCCATACATGCCCACATGCTTGCAATCTAGGATAGTTTTCAAATCTTTCTTAGTGTAAACAAAATTTAGGGAGTTTAAAGGATTTGTAAGGACCCATATGTCCACATGCTAGTTCTTTAGGGATTTTAAAATTCTGCAAGGTTGTACTAATGACACTTAGTAAGATAGGTAACAAAGATTTGTAAGGACCACATGAAGTCCACATGTTGCAATCTCACACCTAACTTATTAAAAACTTGGCACACTTTTTTTTTTCACTTGCTCACACAGAAAGTCACTCCTCACTCACATAATTTATACTTCGAATACTGGAGGTTGAAGTAGGTTTTCTCCAAAGGAATTCTGAAATGTCCCACTACTTCTTTTGGAAATTATCCACACCCATTAATTCAAATGAGATTTGGTTCACACCCCCAATCTGTCAGCCCACCACATCTAAATTTTTTCTAAAAACTCACTAATTTTTCCTCTACAGGAGGTGCCAAAAGAAATTTTTTAGTCTAGGTAGAATCTCAGGGGTAGGCATCCAAATAACCCCTTGTTATTTGGTTCTCACATTTTCAAACATTAGAAGTTGAAAAATAGGGAACTTTTAAAATCGTCCAAGTCAAGTGTTCCTACACCATAAGGCAGGGAGATACCCGTGAAGGGTTGAAGGCCGAGGTCCAATTTTTCTATGCATCCCCCCTTGAGTCACCCAACTCTTGGAAGGGATCTAGCCCGTGACCCATTTCTGAGGCCGGAAATCTAAATGTCGCACTTTTACATAGGTACCTAGTGACCAAAATTTAGGACATCTACCCAAGTGGCAGTTGTGGACTGCAATTGCACCTTGATCATATTTTGTGTGGCTATTGGGAAATATCACCAGCTCTTTCGGAATATGCACCCTTGACCCCTCATTATAACTGATTATTTCAACCTTCACTAGTTCCTCTTCGAGTGGCTTCAGACCCCACTGTTGAGTGCTTTTGGAAGGCCCAATGCTATTTGAGAGGAAGGATGATATGTCCTTTAGGACATGAGCATTTTGTTTTATTTGTTCCCCCAGGTGGACAAAATCCACCTACCCACTTTTTTTCTTATTTATAGTTGATTTATGTATGATTCTCATTTGATTACATGCAATTGTGAGTTGCACTATCTTGTGAAGGTCCAAATTATACAAAGCTCTTGTTCATTTATTTCTCTTATCACCATTCGCTTTTCCAATCGGACACCATAGGGGACCAACATAATCCTCTTCGTTCCAGACGCTTACAGAATATCCCTCCTATCATAGGAGGATCCCCTAGTCTTTCCAACTCACCAATTCAACCATATCACACCTCCGTGAGCGCTACTATTTTGGGATCAACTTTAATTGGTTCCACCTTGCTTGGGTCCAATTCCCAAGGCCATCCATCCACTAGTTCTCCTTCAGAATGAGGTGGGGGAAAACCTTATTCTCAAGAGAGAAGTACAACCCCACCAAATCCCTCTCACGAGACAGGTCCACCACCTGCTCACACGATGGCTGTAGATAATCCTCCACCAAGTTTCCCTATGCCATACTTGACATCCCTTAACATTCCTAATTTAACCAAACTCACGAATGATCCCATTTTGCATGATCCCACTTGACCCAATATGCCTATCAAACTACCTTCAAATATTCCAAAGTTTGAAGGAAAACCAGGAGATGATCTCACCAACTATGTTATGACCTTCCACTTATGGTGCTCTTTAAACATCATGAATGATTCTATCCACTTAATTTTGTTTCAAAGCACTCTCACTGGTTCCCCAACCAAATGATATGTGGATGAAAATATCAGGGTCCCATGCGACCTTTGAATCAATTGCTAAAGCCTTTTTGTCCCTTTTCCAACTACTAGTTCGCCATAATACTGGCTTAGAACTCCTCTCATATTTCAAACAAACTATTGCTATCCATCTAGCCGATCACATCCATGAATGGCGTTAGCATCATAGTTTGTGTAAAGTGGAAACCACCAAAGAACAACGTCTTGATTGGTTTCTAAATCACTTGTCTCTGTTATTACCAAGGATTTAACAACCACCTTCCCCCAGACAGAGGAGGAGGCCATCAACACGGCTGAATAGTTTTACCTCATCTATTCTCAATCAGGTTACTTATACAGAGTGTTTCCTGATGCACCTAGACCCACACCATTTGGCCAGGACAAATCTGGGATGTCCCACATTGTAGATGGTTTGATTGGTTCCATGATGCACCAACAACCTTACAACCAACCGCCACCTATTTATGGTGCACCTCAATATCCACAACCATATCCTTCTGCTCCCCCCACCCATGAGTGGGCCCTCCTCGATACCCATGATGCATCTGACCTCTCAACCAAGTTCAGGTTCACCTTCTACCTCAGCATCTAACCTGGGTACTAGTGAAAGAGCTTCACCTTCCTATGCACCCTATGGATCATTGCCACAAAAGAACCCATATTTTCCATTTCCTGGTCCTCCACAACCATTTTCTCCTTCAAAAGGACACCCACATGATGACGTTAATTTTGTTCATCCCTCTCTCATCCAACAACTTCAGACTTTTGAACAGTTGAATATGGAAAATCCAGCCCATCAGCCGAATAATGCCAAGAAGAAAGGTAAAAAATGAAACAATAATAACACGGGACTGGGAGGAAATAACCCCCAACAAAACCATCCTGCTGGGGGAAACTAGAATCAAGGCAACCAAAACCCCCAAGGGAAAAATAATAACAAACGACAAGAGAAGAATAACAACAATCTTCAGGCTAACTTCCCTTGCACTCTTTGTGGTGAGTATGAACACTATACACACCATTTCCTCCAAATTTTCGATTTCAAACAGATGAAAGACTCCATGAACATGCAATGCCCTCCAGCGTCACCTTCCCTTAACATGCCCCACAAAAGTACTTGCAACAACCACCTTCGGCCATTCTGAAAAACCCTATTGCACACCAAGGTGTGATGAATACCCAATAGGAGGTACACCCTGCCCCACCACAAATGGGGTAGTATCAAAACCCAGGTCCCATTCAACCTGGAAATCCAGCTGACTGCAACATCTTCCTTACAAGCAAAGAAGAAATTCTTTTGCAAACACACGATTTCCAGTATGGTGTCCCCCCTATATCTAACCCAACCACTTCGGAAGTGGCTCTAGCTACAGTCGGACAACCCTTTGTGATTCCACGCCCTAACAATGAACCAAACATTTGCATACCTCACATTCCATTATGGTAGAATATCAATAACCCTCATGCTAGGGCAACCCATAACTACATTCTGGTCGATGACTTAGCTCAATCTCATGCAAGCATGTCTATATTGGAGGTCCTCCAAACCTGTCCAACTCGACGAAAATACTTACTTTTCGCCTTGGGGGCAGTCGACCTGGATGATACTAGACTCATCACCTTTGATCTAGATAACGAAGAACCACACCTCCCCACCCTGGTAGCTTTCTAGATACCAATTAAAATACAAAACATCACAGTACATCGATGTATCATCGATGAAGGTGCATCTGCATGCATCATGTCTGAAGTAGTCTGGCAGAAACTCGGCTCACCCGAGCTAGTACCATCTTCCATCACCTTGCGAGCTTATGATGGTCGACCCTCGTCCCCTGAAGGGATCTTCAAAAATGTCCCCGTCGAACTCAGGGCAGAAACCATCCTCATCGACCTTGAATTTATCGATGCCCACTTGATTACAATAGCTTGTTCAGATGTAGCTACATGTACGCTATGAAGGCAATGGCCTCTTCTATGTTTCGAATGATGATGTTCCCCCACAACGAGAAGATCGTCACCATCGACCAAATAACACAATATGAGACTAACCATTCTGCAAACATTGATGACATTATATCCCTTGTCCGCACTAGCTCAGATGCTTATTCAATCATCGACATGGGTCTTGACATTTTCAAGGACCCATCTTTGTTGGGGGTATATCATGGAGCACCACCCCTCCTACACCCTTCAACACAAGTGTGTGTAGTATCTTATAATGGAACATATATAAGAGACACTATTCCTCCCACTGAGGCCTCTCCTCACCTCGACCTTCCACCAGTTGAAGAACCATTACCTTAGGAATCCCGTGAGAACCCCACTGCACCACTGATCCCTGA
>JASDQU010101266.1:126014-156976 GCA_032191745.1 Picea mariana | reverse complement strand
TTGGCACCACTACCACTACTGAGGGCAGGCGAAAGAAAAAAGATCCCACAACTCCATTTCCTCCCTGAGTTCAACCTCCTTGCGCACTATGTGAAAGAGATGGGAACCTCGCTAATATATTCCCTACTCTTCCTGAGTTATGCAATCTGATCCAACTACCTAGAGAAACCAAAATGCTCACCACTGCACTAAGTACGTCCATTGCTACTCCGAAGTCCTCAACTGCAAGAAATAAAGGGCTGCGAACCAAATTTTCTTGTTCCATATTCTCAAAATATAGCCATTACACTCATCATTTCCCAGTTGTACCTCAATTTTGCCAAAATTTATCTGCAGTACACCAAACATCTCGACGAGAGCCTGCTTGACCACCTTCTACTAAGGCTCACATTACTGATATTTGATACATTTTGTTGTCATTACTTGCACAAACAACACACTCTCCATAGTATCGAGACATTCACTTTATGTCCAACAGTCCCTCACACCCTGTACATGATATCTTGTCTGTGACCTCACCAATAGAGGAAAACCACACATTGATAGTTCCCCCTGTCAACTCCCACAATCCCATGTATTCTTGTATTTTCCACTGTGATGAAGATATCCTGGAAGAACTCACTACCCCCGATTTCCCATGGAACGTGCTCCATCATTGAGCATTGTTTCTCTCACAAGAGGCCTTTCAGCCTCCTACCCAAAATTCCATATGCACAATCAAAACCAAGGATTTTATTCCTTTGAGGCATATAGACTAGTTCAATAACCCTATCCATACCCCAGATTCTTTTGAAGAAGGAAACATGGCCAACATTTACCCCACCGTCAAAATTGACATTTGCATTAAAATGAGAATCGTAGAAGAAATCATCATTGGCGCCGCATGCTCCCCTGAAGAACTCACAACTTACAAAGCTATCTTTTAGGAATACCGTCATATTTTCTCTCGGTCCTATACAAATATTCCCTGCTTTGATCCATCTATTGTCGAACATCACATAAACACTTGTCCAGATATCACCCTAGTTCATCAAAAGAAATGGCCCCTTGAACCATCCAAAGTTGCGGCTATCAAAGCTGAAATTGACAAGTTATGCTCTGTCGGGTTCATTTACCCCATTGCGTACACTTCATGGGTATCCAACCCCATCCATGTTAACAAAAAATAGGGAACTATTCACGTTTTCACAAACCTTCACGATCTCAACCATTCTTGTACCAAAGACAACTTTCCAACCCCCTTCATCGACCAAATTATCGATGACTGTGTCGACCATGAAGCACTATCCTTTATGGATGGGTTCTCCAGCTACAATCAAATCAAAATAATCCAGCAGATCGGTATAAAACCACTTTTACTACCCCTTGGGGTACCTTTTTTTATCATGTCATTCCTTTTGGACTCAAGAATGCAGGTGCTACGTTTCAATGAGCCATGACCTATGTTTTCCATGATCTTGCTCGCATCATCTTCGCTTATTTGGATGACCTCACTACTCGATCCAAAAAGAGAACTCAACATTTATAGGACTTATGCATCGTTTTCCAATGATATCACCAGTATAATATCCACTTGAACCTCCTCAAGTGCGTATCTTTCATCACTGTTAGACATCTCCTTGGGTTCATTGTTTCCCAACACAGCATCATGGTGGACCCCCTCAAATTCCAAGCTATCATGGAAATTCCCCCACAAAGGAATTTATGCCAACTTCAGAGCTTGCAATGAAAAGCCAACTTTTTACGTCGCTTTGTCCCAGACTACACCACTCGCGCACATGGTTTCCTTCACCTCCCGTGTCATAATATCCAATTTCTATGGGATGAACATCCTCAAACAAATTTTGATGATTCAAAAGCTACCTTATCCAATGCCCCTTTGATTACTCCTCCAGACTATGATCACAATTAAATCCTCCACTTGTCAGCCTTAGCAGTCTCAGTAGCAGGAGTCCTCGTCCAATTAGGGGATGATGGGTGTGAACATGTCATTTACTACATCAGTAAAAATATTTCAGGGCCACCCCTGAAGTACAGTCATGATGAGAAACTCACCCTAGAAATTGTCCTCAAAGTCCAAAAGTTGCACCATTATATCCAGCTTCGAACTACCAAAATCATAGTAGAGTGTAACCCCATGCAGTACTTGCTTAGTCACCGGCATATTAATGAAAAATTTGTCTGATGGATCGTTATCCTCCAGGAATACGACCTAGAGTTCTCAAATCCCAAAATAAAGAACACACTTGTCCTCACCAAACTCATTACGTCTTTTCCCTCGGACACTAAAGAATCCCTCGTCAATACAAATTTTCTCGATGAACACCTCTTCTTCATCCCCTCTTATGACCCCTAGTATGATGACCTCCTTGTCTACCTACAAAAACATAATTTTGGGTCTCATCTCTCTCCAGACGATCGTCGACTCATTCGTGATTATGCCCCTCGATATCTCCTCATCAGAGACATTCGTCAACACCATCCTTCGCTGATGTTTGACCATTAACAAAGTTGACAGAGTCTTGAACGATTTCCATATCGGCTCTTGCGGTGGTCACCTCTCGGGTATGTCCACTGCCCAAAAAATCATTCGAGCAGGCTACTTCTGGCCAACATTGTTTCATGACTACATTCACGCTTTCAAGCGACATGATAAATGCCAGCTCTATGCAAACAAAGCACGAGCACCACCAACTCTTCTACATCCAGTCATCACTGCCAAACTCTTCTACAAATGGGGCATAAACTTCATGACTTTCCATCCTCCATCCAATAATGGACACACGTACATTATTGTGGTAGTAGATTAATTTACCAAATGGGCCAAAGCCATACCCACTTTCAAAAATACCCCTGACACAACATTGCGTTTTTTCTTCAACAATGTTATTATCCAATCATGGTAAACACTTTGACAACAAGATCTTCGTGGAACTCTCCTCAAAGTTAGGCTTCTCCCATGAGATTTCCTCCCCATACTACCCTCAGTCCAACGGACAGGTAGAGGCTATCAACAATGTCCTCAAAACCATGCTACAACTTACCATCAACAAACATAAGACCAATTGACATCATATGCTTTTTTCTGCGTTATGGGCTTATCACACGACAATCAAAATCACCACTGGTTTTACACCGTTACACCTCTTCCATGGGATCGAATCCATCCTCCCTATCGAGTGAAAAATCCCCACATTACACACTTCCATCAAGCTATTACCTGACACTACTCCAATGGAGCAGTGCTTGCTGACCTTAGATTCACTAGATGAAGATCGTTGATCTTTATTACAGAACAATGAGGTAGTTAAAAAATAGTCCAAAGCCACCTTCGACTGCCATGTCAACCTTCACTCTTTCAATGAAGGGGATCTTGTCTTAGCCTACAATATCACCCATGATATGATCATCTCGGGGAAATTCGAGTCACTATGGCATGGACCCTACATCATTCAACACTGCCTCATTAAGGGGGCATACATCCTGGCCTCTCCAGAAGGATACCTCCTCAAAGAACCCATCAACAGGTTGTACCTAAAGAAGTTTTACGCCTAAGCGTAGCCATTCTACCTTAGTTTTTTCTTTGTACACATTTGTAGAGTTTTTAGTCTTATTTTCCGCCATCATTCCACATGTCTAATATATCATCCATGTTATTGAAAGATGCATCATCCATCATCCTACCACATCGATTACACCGACGGTGCCAGCCGTTGGACCCAGAATCTCGCTTCGACTGCTTGGGCTCTATTGAGGAAAATATATGAAATGATCTTACTCAAACATTTTCAGACCTTTCTCGGTTAAGGAAATATAGATGGGAATATCACCCTATGTTTATAGCCTCAAAATTTGTTTTGTAATCCACAAGTATTGGTTACAAGGGCTTAGGATGATTTTTTATAAAACAAATGCAAAAATAAATATGGAGACAAAAGAAAAAATACCAAGTCAATAATTAGCATAGATGAGACATAATAGCAATCACTTATTTCATTCCAATTAATCAAAAGAATCATTCTCTTTAAAAAAATCCCTGAGGAAGTTTGGACCAAAGTCAAACTTAAATGTCACCGACATAGATGATTTTAGGGGCTAAATTTCGCTCATGGGCTAATTTTCCATGGTTTTTCCAAAAACAAGATTCGCTATTTTAAAAATGATTTGCCCAAATTCTATAGGATAAAATTATTTTACCTTAAAAATTTCCAAAATTTTATAAAAACTATATAAAATCCTTAGAAATTTGAGTATTTTTACAAAAATATCGCCAAACATTTATAGTTGGCATATGAAGGATTAGTAAGATTCGCCAAGGTTTATATATTTTAAAATAAATTTCCATCCTTAAAATCATCCTTGGTCCTCGATGAAAACCATACAAAAGGAATTCTGACAGAAAGTAAAAAAATGAACTTTAAAAGATGGATCATCTTGCCACAGATTTTTTCCCACTCGACTCTGCACAATATCCTTTATGAGTCATGAAATTTAATTCATAAACAGACAAGTTTGCACAGTCTATCAAAGATATATCAACACCTCTGAAAAAAAGTGTCTGAATGATGTAATTCAACCTTGAATCTTGCTGTCTACAATAGGACCCTACTGTCATAAAAGAGAATTAGGCCTTCAATGAATTAAAGAATGAATGAAAACTTGACTATCTCAATAAAACTCAAGAGCAGACCTTAGTATGCTTTCTCCTTCTATTCTCCTTTTGTAGGTGGGACCCCTTGTGACTCCCTTTAGTTTCTTAACTAAAATAAACAAAACTAGTCAATCAATCAAACACATCCCTCCTTGTGACTCCCATCACCATTATCATAATTTGAAAATTAATATCAATGATATTTTAAACCATATCCAAAAAATATAATATCCAAAATATCCAAAAATAGTGTGCTGTCCAAAACTTCAACAGTCTACTGTTCTCAACAATCAATAGATAAAAACACTCAAAAACCATATTTGCCATTTTGGGAGGAAATTTTCCCTTTGTTGCTACTGTCTCCCTTTGATTACTCTAAATTACCCTCAGGCCGTGTGGATACTTTAGTCCTGATCTCACTGATAACATGAGAGAAATCATCTCTGAAGTGCATGTGGGATGAAACATATTTGGCAGAATCACTTGAGGGAGAGGAGGGGAAAATAACAAATTTTCCTTTATCACATGCATGGTGGGATTTGGTTTAGAGCCTTTTGCTCGCGTGGGAAGACTGTATAGGTAAGTGTGCAGGGGCAACTTGGACAATGGGGATAACCGATGGAGGAGGAGTAGGTAGAGACAAATTGGATCAAGCATGATGTTGGGAGACTGCTAGGTGGACAATATCTTGCCATCCATCATTTCCAGGGACTTCAGGATGTAATGAGGCATGTTTGGGAACTTGGATGCTAGGGACATCCTGGGGTTGAAAAGGAGGCCTTTCTGGCCTAGTTTGGACTACCCCTTGTCCAATCTAATTGAAAAATCCAACTTGGAAAATGTTAAGAACCAAATACCTAAATAAAAAATATCACAATATATCCAAAGATATCTGAATACAATCACCACACAAGATCTATGAAACCATATAGAAAACCACAACTTTATTATAGAAACCCTTGAGGTAGGGCAACACCATACAATTGATCCTACTATGGAAGGGATCCTCTCCTGTTCACTTGCCTCTTTGAGGGGGCATCCTCCTATTGAGCTACTGCTCCAAATACAATACTTCTCTTCATCTCTCATTACATTGCTTGAACCCCTTTATATAGTTCTACCATCACCTAAGAACATTCTAGAGGAGGAATATTCTAGAAGTGGAACCTTCTAAGAAGTCCTCTTACATTTATTATATCTAATTACCCATTTATTATATCTAACTACAATAGTGGGCCTTATTTAATAATATAGTGGACCTAGTCCACCTTACATTGAATGACCTCCACTATTATCACTATGGGCCCTCTAGCCCTCCCCACTACCTCTCTAGCTACCTTACATTCCATCCCACTTATGAAAGTGTTGTCCTCAATGCTTGATGTACAACCATATACCAGGGTCCCATGGATAATTGTGGACCATAATGCTGAAGAAGACTGAAGAACCAAGGTCCCATGTAGAAAGGAAATCCACCATGCTGAAGTATTCCAACTACCATTATAAGCCCGGGTCCCATGTCCAAGTGCTCATGTGAACTCCCCGTGGAAGATTTTGGAACCCAATAACCAACTCCAAATGATGCTCCAAAGACTGACACCTATCATGTGGATCCAAATAAGAATATCCATCCACAAAGTGGAAAAGGGTCATAGCAGAATCTGGAATGAATAATACCACTGTAGAATATTTAGACTGAATGCTGGTAACTAGATCCTGATGTGGGACATTGATGTTCTCTACAGAAGGTGGAGTAGAGTCATCAAATAAAATATGAAAGTGGTTGTCATCCTAGAAATGACAACTATCCATATACCAATCATCACAATCTACCTCAAAATCATACCAAGTATATATTTCTTGATTATATTCATCCCTGAGGCCCTCCATAAGAAATCTCTCCTGCATGTTATTCAATGAATCTTGAATACTACGAAAACTATCATTGAGGCCGTCTGTGAGGCTGTCTGTGAGGCCATGTACAAATGCATCCAATCTATCATCCAATGTGTGAAACAATTGGGCTTTGAATGATTCAAGAATTTCTTTAAGGTTTTGAGAAGAAATAGCCATTTGAGCATCCTATGAACTCACCCAATAAGTTACAGCAGAAAATCGCGACTTTTTCTGGAAAAACCCTAAAAAACTGCTGAAGTTAAAATGCTCATAACTTCACTTCCTGGACTCCATTTTGGCTGATTTATTTTTTGGAATTGGGTGAAATTGTGAGAGGAAATCAAATCTGTAATTTATTTGGGCAAATTCGGTCTCCAGATGCTATAGAAATAAAAAAATTTATTGCCGTCGTCCGTGGAAAAAATCCTTAAAATTTGCAAATTTTAAAACTTCAATATCTTGACTTCCCGGACTCCGTTTCAGACGATTTGTTTTTTCAACTTGGATTTTTTTCTGAGAGAAACTCAAATCTACAACCATTTTCTGAAAATTTTGCACAGAAATATACCAAAAACTTTGAGAATGTCGCAACCCTCTTTTTTCTTCTCCGAAAAAAAAATATGCAAAAATAAAAAATATTTGCCCACAATGTTTGCCCAAGGAAAGTTCTCTAATACCACTTGTTAAGAACCTGAATACTGAATACAAAATCACCACAACAGATATAGAAGAACAATATAGAAAACCACAACTTTATTATAGAAACCCTTGAGGTAGGGCAACACCATACAATGGATCCTATTATGTAAGGGATTCTCTCCTGTTCACTTGCCTCTTTGAGGGGGAATCCTCCTATTGATCTACTGCTCCAAATAAAATACTTCTCTTCATCTCTCATTACATTGCTTGAACCCCTTTATATAGTTCTACCATCACCTAAGAACATTCTAGAGGAGGAATCTTCTAGAAGTAGAACCTTCTAAGAAGTCGTCTTACATTTATTATATCTAATTACCCATTTATTATATCTAACTACCATAGTGGGCCTTATTTAATAATATAGTGGACCTAGTCCACCTTACATTGAATGACCTCCACTATTATCACTATGGGCCCTCTAGGCCCCCCACTACCTCTCTAGCTACCTTACAAAAAAGCTAGTTCAACTCTTGTGGTTCTGCATCAAAATGTATCGAGAACCTTAGCCTTCTAGGGCCCCTATTCCAATTTCCTATTCCCCTGTTATTCTGGCCATGGCTTGGTCTACTGAAGAAGGTCATTCCTGTATGGAGTGTTTATTAGCATCTAGATTCTTAAACAAACCATACATGACATCTCTTTAAATATGAAACAAAGTTTGGCTCAACAAAAGATCAGACTCATGCAATCCAATCCATAAAAATCGTTTAATACTTGTCAATGAGCAGGGGGCGAATAAGGGTTCTGGGATATATGAGGGGTTGTATTGAGCAAAAAGTGATAAAATGAAAGGGAGTAGATCATGATTACTACTCAGCAAATTATCAAACAACCAACTGTGTTGTAACAACAAAACATATCAACTGTCACTCATCTCTGTGTCAACCTTCAATTGTTATAATACAGAGTTTTCATTTAATTATAATTTAATTTTAAGAATAGGGCGTGCAAAGTGAATCTGGGAATGTTATGGGAGTCATAATGTGTGGTAAAGTGAGAGAATGGCAGGGAAATTAACGGATATTGTTCATAAAAAAATTAAGTAATCAATAATCATAACTTTGTACTAAAATCAATCCGAAAAAATACCAACACATACCAACAATTACTGTGTATCATACTGCTCGTTGTTCCAACATTTAAATTTTCCAAAATTTCCCAATTCAGAATAGTCTATGCAATCATACTCATAATCGAAACAACTTTCCATTTCAACAATCCTGTTAAGAAAACAATGATCTTTTATTTTCTTGCCTCCCTTAAACANGATATTGTTCATAAAAAAATTAAGTAATCAATAATCATAACTTTGTACTAAAATCAATCCGAAAAAATACCAACACATACCAACAATTACTGTGTATCATACTGCTCGTTGTTCCAACATTTAAATTTTCCAAAATTTCCCAATTCAGAGTAGTCTATGCAATCATACTCATAATCGAAACAACTTTCCATTTCAACAATCCTGTTAAGAAAACATTGATCTTTTATTTTCTTGCCTCCCTTAAACACACACACACACACACACACACACACACACACACACACACACACACACACACACACACACACAACAATATGTTCGACCTCTATCCCATAATGCATCACTATAATAAAAACATCCACTGTCTTCCAATTTACAATCGTTTCCCAATTTAAAAAATGCACAGGTCCCTTTTTGAAATATGAGCAGACTTCCAAAACATGCTCGATTACACACAGTCTTCATCATATCAACCAATACAATTTGGCAACTAAACCACAGTCAACATAAAACCCGAACCTCATTACTGTCGATATAACGATTTATAATCTGCACGATGATTCAATAATATATGCAAGGTGAACATAAACAACTACACACAGTAACCATTTCCATAATTATCTATAACCCTGATGAGGCCTAGAAAACCATAGGTGTTTCCAATTCGCAATTAAGATCACGCTGTAAGAACACACTAAATGGAATCATAATGAAAAGATAGCATCCCTTGACTGTATATAATTACTCATTCCCAATTGTAACTTTTCAAATAATTTAATCATAGAAAGACGAGATAGGGAATCGATGAAAAACTCCATAACCACTCCACTAATAAGACAATATTTGAAAATCAAGAAGATTCCCGAAAGGAGAAAGAACAGTTGGAGATTAAAATCGGGTTATGTCGAAAACAAATACAAGGAGACAATCAAGAGCATGCTCTTTTAATAATAGCACATAGAATTGGAGATCTTCAGAGACATATCAACCACAGGTAAAATACCTTTCGATACAGATATAATAGTAATCCACAAGGTATCCTTATTACTCCCAACCTGGGCAATGTAACCGATAACTAGCCACCATGGAAAGCAACGCCGAGTAGGGTACAAAAATCCAGTGCACATAGTGCGTTTTACATTGTAGAGGAGAGGCATAGTTAACTGAACCGTAATAGTTATTCAAAGAACACACAAAGATATAACCTCTTTGTCCATTTTCTTAATAGACGAACAACCTGACATCAATACCAATGAGGATTCATAATGCAGAGGTATAACTTATATCACTCCACAACCATACAATACTCATTAACATTATGGCCACCCTAATACTGGACTTTGGGGTACTTCGGTGAAAGGACAATGAGAATGAGCCCACGAACATGAATTTGGTATGAATAAAATACACAACAATTGAATGAAAATCCAAATGCGACTAGATAAGGTTACACTCATGAATGTGAGGTAACAACCAACAATAATACACATAGAAAAAACCTCCACCATTAATACAGAGCGATATATAACCCATTCACTTATTATCCACAGAGACCCACCACGATTTTAAACTGACAGAACAACCAGAGAATGCACCACTCAAATAAAAATCAATTCTTTTGCTTGCAATCCGAAACAATTACACAGTCATCACAGAGAGAAATATCACATATTTACACCGTTTAAATTCTCAGGAACACACAAAACCAAGAATTGCAGAGTCGTTGTTTGTTCATATACAGAGTATAATTCATGGATGGAGTGAAAAAGAACCATACCTGTAACCAAGAGCTTAAAAAGGGCGAGATGACTGAGCCTTCTCCAAGAGCCTGAAATGCAAAGTTTCACAACTAACGGGCTGAAAATGCAACAAGGAACAATGCTAGGGTGATGACCCAGAGGGGGAGTATGGAGTGACATGCATTTATTGCACGTTGCTTCCATGTCCTATCCTATTCAATTTCGAAGTACAATACAACCAAACATTCACCAATTCATTAAACCATGTATTCAATGCCCAAACAACTGAAATCTGCGACGATATCCCTTGCCCAATGCACCACCCAGACATTCGCACATTAACTTTTGCCAATTTCTATGCCATATCATATGTATTGCGATGTTATATGTGCCCAAATCAAATCTAATAAAAATCACATAGCCACTAACCAACCATAGTATAATTGTTAGGGTTAGCACTAACATCACTTTTACTTTTCCATTTGCATATAACCTTTTAACATAACTCAAACATAACTTCATTTCCTTTAATATTTTTTCATAGGTTTTCTTCCTTGTTTTTATTATGATGTCACTAACATATCTCTTGTATATATGTGGCTAGGTAGTTGATCAAGATGATTTGTGACATGGTTAAATCATAGCAACTATAAATACATGCCCATCATAACATAAAAAATAATGCCTTGAATTGTAGAAACATCCCATAAAATGCATCATCCACCTATTACTATGTCAAAAAAAAGAAAGAATGGATTTTCAACCATGTAGGACTGTGTAAGAAACGTCGAAACAACAACATAAAAAATGTGTGATATGTCTATCTTTGAGCCTCCAGTCTACAAGGGGGTCCCACCTACTAGTATTATATTATTAGCATTGTTTAAATAATAGAGCTTTAGCAATACTTTGCAGGCATAACTCATCATTGCGATTTTAATCGTCAACAAACTGGAAACTCCACAGTGAAATCTGCTTGCAAAAGATTAAGAACTCAGAGTGTCTGGTTTCATAGACGAAGTAACATAAGATCAAGAAGATATAAATCAAAATGATTATGCAATAGGGGGAAGTGAGCGGATTTAATAGAAATATGATCGGGAATTTGGGAATAACTCATGGAAAGTGTTAAGTATGAGGGGGTTTATCCCTGTAAGCATAATCATTCAACTAAAACTTGCTCTTGACTTCAAGGAGAAAAAATTTCCTAACTTTCTCTTTTGAATCTCAAAATGGATGAAGAAATGGAAAGCATAAGCGGGATGTAAACAACCATCTCGTAAAACATCAGTGAAAGAAGATAACAAATTCAATGATGCCTTCATGGGGAACATCATAACAATCGTGTAAGATTTATTGTTATTGATTAACAATACTTTGTAGAAGTTTCGTTGTGGAAAAACTGAACAACCGTTTTATTTTTGACAAAAAATTGAAGTCAAAAGAACAAAAAGAAAGAAATGTCATAACAGAAATGAAACAACAAAATGGGAGTGAGCAGAAATTAAATGACAGAGATGAAAATAGCATAAATAAAAACTACTAAAATGTAAGCAGAATTGAAACGACAGAAATGAAAGAAGAATTGAAAACTACTAAAATACATAACAATCCAAAGAACGTTAACTCTTCAAGTTGGTTGCACGTAATGTTTTAAGTGAGAACCGTTAGTGCTGTAGGAAAACAATCACTCTTGTAAATATTTTAGAATGTAATAATTTTCACCTAGGACAAAAGCGATCTTGAAAGGACCCAACCATAATTTTTGAAGCTTTGAATGTCTTCCCCTATCAATATGAGATGAATACCACAATATTACTTTCTCATTGAATTTAAATTTGACAGTTTTGACACTCTTTTTGAAATATTTTTTAACAATTTGCTGTCTTCTTTTTATATCACCCAAGGCAAACATCCTTTTCTCCTCTAAAGCCAGGAGTGCATTCATCCTTTTTGAATCATCGGAAGAATTTAATTCTTCAACCTGTAGCAGTAACCTTAAGGAGGAAAGTTCCAAATCAATAGGAAGAATGGCTTCTTGACCATAAATAAGCTGGAAAGGAGTGCAACCAGTAATCACCTTAGTGGTAGCTCGATTTGCCCAAAGGGCATAATTGAGGAGAGTGTGCCATTGACGAGGCTTATCTTCGATGAGCCTTTTGACAATTTTCACCAGATTCTCGTTGGTAGACTCGGCCTACCCATTCCCTTGGGGTTAATAAGATGATGAGATAAAGTGTTTAACCCCCAACTTAGCTAAAAATTGGGTCAACTTAGCAGAAATAAAAGCAAGATCATTGTCTATAATAATCTTTAAAGGAAGGCCAAATCTAGAAAAAATATTATTTTCAAGGAAAGAAATCACCTGATCATCTGTTGAATGTTTAAGCGGGACAAATTCAACCCATTTTGTAAAATAGTCTGTAGTTGTCAAGACAAATACTTGTCTTGTTGAACATGGAGGATTAATAGGACCTATAAAGTCCAAAACCCATTTTTAAAAAGGAAAGTTCGGGAGGACATGTTGTAACAGCATGGCTGAAAGGCGTTCTTTCCCAGCAAATTTCTGGCACTTGTCACAAGATCTCGAGAAAACATAAGAATAATGAAATATTGAAGGCCAATAGTATCCTTTTCTGATAATATTAAAAGTAGTAGTTTTAGTAGAAAAATGACCTCCTACATGAATAACATAATTGCAAGAACCATGAGTTTGTTGCAACAGTTTCTATGCTTCCTCATTGTTTACACAACAAAGCAACATACCATCAACAGATCTTCTAAACAATAAGTCTCCTATAATGACATCTCTAGCATATTTGAGACACAACCTTCTTTTTTGATGAGTGTCTAAGTTATCTAGACATCTTTGATTTTGACAATAGTAAACCAAATTATTATACCAAGGATGTTCAGAGACATGAAGAATCTGATTATCAATGTAGAACAATGCTAATAGAGAACTATCATGTTCATCAATTTATTCACTAGTTTTAACATGCTGAGCTAAGTGAAGGGCTAAGTCATGTCCCTTAATGGTGGTAGAAATCACGATAGTTAAATCATGCTCTTGGATCTTGGCAAGCCAATGTGAAAGATTCCCTAAAATATAAGTATGTGAGAGAAAAAACTTGATAGCGGGTAAAGGGACTTTTACCAATGTATTCTTACCTAAGAAGAAGTGGTGAAATTTTTCAACAACTTTAACAAGCGAGAAAGCATGTTTTTCAATAAAAGAATATTTAAACTCATCATCAGACACGCTTTGACTCATGTAAGCCATTGGTTTTTCATTACCTTAGTCATCACTTTGCATGAGGATAGCAGAAACTGCTTGCTCTATGGCATTGGTATATATCATAAATTCTTTCTCAAAATTTGGCTTCACCAAAACCGATGGAGAACTAATTGCTTTCTTGATCCCTACAAAAGCATCTTCGACATCATTTGTTGAAGAAAAGGAATGATCTTGCTTAATCAGATTATGAACTGGCTTGACCATTACAACAAAATCAGGAACAAACCTACAGACAAATTTAATAACCCCCATAAAAGATTGAACCTCCTTCTTGGAAGTGGGAGCAGGTAGATTTAGGATAGAAACAATCCTTTCAGAATCAATGCGTATTCCTGAATCATAGAAAATGTGTCCAAGGAGCTTGGGCTTGGTAACGTTGAAAATAGACTTAGAAGGATTTAGAGAAATGCCAAATTTCCTGCATCGCATGAGAACTCTTTTAAGATGACCAAAATGATCTGATCGGTTTTTAGAGTACACAGTTAAGTCATCAAGATAGATCTGAATAATCTTTCCGATCAAATCATCAAAATCTATTTTCATAGCTATTTGAAAAGTGGAACCTACATTGGATAAGCCAAAAGGAATACATTCATAATAAGAAGTGCCCCAATGAGTAATAAAAGAGGTTTTATATTTATCTGCCCTTTTTACCTTGATTTGATTGTAACCATAGAAATTGTCAAGCAAGGACATCATCTGTGACCCTGCAACTTGCTTCAAAATCATTACCATATTAGGGAGAGGAAAGTGATATTTTATACTAGCCCGATTCAATGTGAGAAAATCTACACATAATTTGATCTGAAAAACTGTTTTCCGAACGGGTACCAAATTAGAAACTCATTCTGAATACTTAACCGGAAAGATAATCCCATCCTTCAAGAGTTTTTCCAACTCCTTTCGAACAGTTTCTTCCAGTGCAGAGTTAATAGGTATTTGTTTTTTCCTAACTAGTTTTATGCCCTCCTTGATAGGAATTGCATGTTGTATAAGAGCAGGATCAAAACCACGAAGATCCTCATAAAACCAAGCAAAAACATCTTGAAATTCACCAAGCAGTCTAGAAAACTTCAATTTTTCTTCATCAGAACATTGGGCACCTATTTTAACATCTTTGGAGACTTGAGTGTTCCAATGTTCAAGGAAATGGTTTCACCCACTTTCCTTTTTGACTCCTCTTCTTTATGTTTCTCTTTGTTGCCTACATCACTCGATGAAAATGAACTTTCTAGAGGAGTCAAACCCTCAGGAATATTGTTATCATCCATTGATATAATTTCCTTAGGATTATAAGGTTCGTTTTGAATGAAAGCACATACACTCTCGTCACTAGGGAAGACCTGCCATGATTCTATATTGTCAGGGATATGTGGACGATATAAAGATTGAAAAGTACAATCAGGTCTTTGTGGAAGAAGTTTCCGATTAGGAGAGGATACAAAAACAACTAACCGATCAACTATTGAGTTCAATTCCCTTTTAACATGGGTGATGTTGAAATATAATAGGTTTGAGATAAGTGCCCAAATAGTTTGGGTGTAGCGTTTCATCAACTTGTTGCTAGGAGAGTATATCTTATGTACAAAGTTCACAACAAGCTCGGAATCCCCAAAAAATGTAAGTTGACCACAACCCATATTATAGATATTTTCAATGCCTAATAGTAATGCTTTTAATTTAGTGACATTGTTTGTGCAAACAAACTCTAACCTATAAGAAAAGTTATGAATTTTCCCCACAGGAGACGACAAGATAATACCAGCTCTGTTTCCTTCATTGGAGCATGAACCATCAAAGTGCATATGCCACATCTCGTCGTCAAAGTCAATTTGTTGCAAGGTAGTGTTGTCTTCCTCGACAATGATGGAATACACTCCTAGGTCCTCCTCGATATAATTCACATTAGGATGTGGGACACTTTCTATGTAAGGTGAAATTCTCCCCTCTCTGAGGACTATGATATTTTTACCATTCTGAGGAATGGATAAGTGTGTCTCGTCGAGTGAGAGTTATCCACCCGTAAAATATTTCCAATCTCTTCCTAGGATGATCGAGTAGTTACTTACTGACATGTCAATTACCTGAATATTAAGGGTTGTCCTAATTTCAGGGTGCGCGCACAAAACCAAGGTCACGTCCTTGATTTCACCTATGGTTGTTTGTTGTATAATATTATAAGAGAGCATGATTATGGAATTTTCATTTGTACAAGACAAGACTAACTCTTCCATAATAATCTTCGACATTACACTTGGGTACAAACCACCATCAATGAGGAAACAATTGGCAATCTTATCCAAAATCTTTATAGAAATATAAAAAGTGTTTTTTTTACAAGTTGTCTAAAGTTATGTACACCTACTTTATTTACAGAAGAATCCTCTTCATCTACCTCTTCATAGAAATGGGATACAATGAAATATTTTCCTTCCATGAATTGTTTTAGATGGTTATGTTGTTTAGGGACGACGACCATGTCTAGAAGGGTTGCATCTGCATTGATGTTGGCCAACTGATTTAGAATTTTGTATTTATAAGAGGGAAGAGGGGAGGTAGTTCCTTGACTGTCAGGAGCCTTAGGAAACTAAACAGTAGTAGTTGGCGAGGATGATCTTCAGATAGAATAAGTGCGGGGAGGATCATATTTGCTTTTGAGAGCATAGGATTTATTGCTAGTATTTATGATCCTGACATCTTCTGGATTTGCAAAGTCTAGGACAACGATGGTAGTTTCAGGTCTCTTACCAAATATTTTGTCTCTGTCACTCTTCTTTACCTCACATGTACTTTCCTCATGGTGTTCCTCGCAAAAGTTACACCAACTATGAGGCATGATAGCTTTAGGCTGAAAAATTGTTTTCATTTGGATTTCTAAAGTGGGGTGCAGAAGAAGATGAAGCTTTAGGGGTAAGAGAGGAGACATTTCATTTTCTCTTATACACTATCATTTGATTAGTCATGCCTTTTACAAGCTGTAAGAGGGCGGACATGTCTGTTTGTTTAACTAAATCTCCCTTAGGAAGACCTGTTCTTTCAAGATGTTCGTCATACTCTAAAAAAGTATGCAGAGCGGAACCGAGGTTATCAATGAAATTTTCCTCAAGCCTATGATGATAGGGGGAAGAAAATGCATTATAATAATGCATGAAAGAGACTTGGTTTTGAGGTTGAATGAGTTCAAGGATTTGATTGTATAACTTGGTGAAACGCAAGTTGAAGGACTTGATAGTCTCACCATACTTATAAGCGATGATATTGTATTCCTGTAATTGCTTGGTTGGGATTTTGGATTTCCCATAGGTATATTTGAACCAATAGACTAACTCCTCCCAAGTAGATAAAATATTAGGAGGGAGATCGAAGAAATCAGCCGCAACCTTCCCTTCAAGGGAATTGACAAATAAGCACATACAAGTATCGTTGTCATTGGCTCCTGTGTTGTGACAGGTGTTATAAAATGCCACCAAGTGTTCATTCATAGTGACAGTGTTATTCCTTGAAAACCTAGGGAGATTCTCTTTGAATTTAGGAGTGGACGAGTAGCAGGTGCCAGATTAAGAGGAGAGGAAACATGCCACGGGGTGTTGTAGCATCTTCTTCAAACTGAAAAAGACCATACTTTTTAATGACTTTGTCAGGGTTTTTGGTAGATTGGACAGGGACTTGGTGACTATATAAGCTACCAATCACTAACGAAGCTAAATATTGAGATGAAGAAGCACCTCTAGTTCGACTAGATCCACCACTATATTTCATCTTGTGAATGATAGGTAAGGGAGAGAAAGAAAAACTAGATAAATCAGACAAGGTTCTCCTTAGAGTACTTTGTTGGGTTGATAACACAATGTTCCTTCTTCCTATTTCAACAATAGGATTGAAAAACCCCTTCTTCTCCTAGAGACATGAGGGTCTAAGGACATGAAAAGAAGATCAAAACTGAAGGAAAAGAAAGTTATGGCTGATTCCTAAGCTGTCTATGCCTAGCTTCCCAATATTCTTGGGCACTTATGTCTTGCTCAATTGCTGCCCATGAGCGATTAAGCTCAAATAGGGTATTAGCGGTATCTAAGATGGTATTAATTTTTTTTAAAGCAATGATGGTTTGATCTTGAAGATCGGGCTCAATATTAGGCTTCCTTGCAACAAGTACAACCATTAAGAAATGAAACAATCAAAGAATAAATATTAGAAAAGTAGATATATTCAATGATAATCAAGCATAATAATCAACCAGAGAGATATGGAAGATCTCCCCAGTATGGTCGCCAAATAAATGTTGAGGTAAATATATGAACTGATATTACTCAAACATTTTCAGATCTTTCTTGGCTAAGGCAAGATTTTTAGGGACCTAACCCCTCACATAGGTAGAATATTATATTATGATTTAATAAAGGTCAATATTAATAAGACCTAGAAATAAGGAAGAATAAGTCGAATGTAAGAAGACCTTCTAGAAGCTTCCACTTCTAGAAGGTTCTTCATCTAGATGATTCTTTGATAGACATATTTAGTATAAATAGGATTTGAGGGTATGAGAACTTTTGTCTTTGATATTATTGTAGTTGAGCTCTGCTCGACTGGAGGTTGCCCCCTCGAAGAGGAAAGTGAACATTTCTCTTAGTAATCGAAGTGCTCTTTCTGGTGTTATTCTTTTATCATTTCAATATTATTGTGGTGTTGTTCTGGTTATATTGTTGTTCATATGCCATTTCTAGAATTTTATTTCTGTTCTGCATACTTTTTATATCTGGAATATTACAAGTGGTATCAGAGCACTTTCCTCAGCAGGAAATTGTGGGTAAATTTTTTTCCAGGGTAGAGACGTATTCCGACATCTTGAAGCTACAAAGATCTGTTGTTACACGCATAAACCCACGGTTGGGGATTCATACATGAAGGAAATACAAGTGGTACTTAAGCACACATATGTTGGCCACCCTTGTAACTCCTATTGGTATCCCTTCGAGTGGTAGCACATTAGACAACACCTGTATACGGATCGACCTAGATTTTCTGAGGCCCTCTTTAGATAAATTGATTGGCCACCTGACTACTCTTTGTATGACATTACAAATGACTTGGCCAAACTTCGATATGGTATTCTCCATCTAGATCAAGAACGTTGGCAATGGTGGCAATGGAGAAAAAATTCCTGTTAAGGGTATGTTGCTTGGACACACTTTGTGGCAGAGCTTTATGAATGCTTTGACACTGACACCAACCATTTAGGCCATTTGACAAAGTTGAAACAATCTGGCACAGTGAAAGACTTTATAGTTTCTTTTGAGTGATTGTCATTTTGTACAGAGGGCATGTCTGATGCTTAGAATGTCTTATCAGTGGCCTCAAGGATGATATTTGTGCCCATGTCCTCCTAGCTTAGCCTCAGAGTTGGGTGGAGGATAATAAAAGAGATAAGGAAGCACAACAGGTTGTCTTTTCTCAAAACCAGAAACCCTCTTTTATTCCTCGCACTAAACCAGTAAATCCCACTCCTCCTTCTACCCCACTAAAGATCCAAAAATTGACTAGGGCCAAAATGGCTGAATGCCAACTCAAAGGCCTTTGTTATAATTGTGATGAAAAATATTTTCCAGGACACAAGTGTAAGGAACAAAATATTTTTATGGCCATCTCGGAGGATGTTTCAGAAGAGTATGTTGAAGCTCCCCTTGTGTCCGTGTCACATGAAACCACTAACATAACCCCTCCCTCAAACCCTATCAAAGTCGAACCGGTCATTTCCCTAAATGCTCTCAATGGATTCTTTGCTCCCCAAACACTCAAACTAATTGTCTACATCAAGCATAGAAAGGTCATCATTCTTGTTTATAGTGGAAGCACCCATAATTTTATTCATCACCGCATTGACCAAGAAACTAATTGCTATATCCGTGTAGTCAATAATTTCCAAATCATGATTGCCAATGGCGGGTCCATGAAATGTGGAGGGCGTTTTGAAAATGTGTGTCTCCAAATTGGTGACTACCATATGAAATCTCATATGTTTTCTATCGACATGGGCGGTTGTGACATTATGTTGGGTGCATACTGGCTAAGGACTTTGGGTCCCATTCTCATGGATTTTAAGGAATTAACCATGAAATTTGACCAGGAGGGCCAACAATAAGTTCCAAGGCATCACCATCGGTTCCCCTGAGATCATTAGTTCCCATCGCATGGAAAAGCTGCTCAAAAAATGTCATTCTGGTGTTATTGCCCAACTCCATGCCATACAAGCAACAAAGACACCCTCTGTGCCGCAGTACCTCCAATCCATCCTCTCTAAACATCAAGTGGTTTTTTCCACTCCCTAGGGACTCCATCCTTCCCGTGGTGTTCATGATCATTCCATTCCCCTTGTCCTCAGAAGCCTTCCTCCAAATATCCGTCCCTATCGTCACCCCTTTTCCCAAAAAAATTAAATTGAGAAAATGGTTCAAGAAATGCTTAACGCAGGTGTTATCCGCTCGAGTACAAGCCCCTAGTATTCTCCCTTGGTCATGGTCCTAAAGAAAGAAGGTTCTTGGTGCATGTGTCCTGACTTCCATGCCCTAAAAAATCTTACCGTAAAGACAAATTTCCCATTCTTGTCATTGATGACCTCTTGGATGAATTGAGTGGTGCCCATTTCTTTACTAAACTTGATCTTCATTCTGGATACCACAAGATCCGTATGAAAGAGGTAGATATTCCTAAGACTAGATTTAGAACTCATGAGGGCTACTATGATTTTTTGGTCATGCCCTTTGTCTTGTGTAATGCTCCCTCCACTTTCCAAAGCCTAATGAATCATGTCTTTTGTCCTTTTCTTTGTCATTTTTTATTATTTTTCTTTGATGTTATCCTCATCTATAGAAAAACCTGGACATACCATCTTGCTCATGTGGGTCGAGTTCTCCATCTACTCTCTCAGCACCAACTTTTCCTGAAACAATCTAAATGTGCTTTTGGCGCCTCGGAAGTCGAGTACTTGGGTCATCTTGTTGGCAAGGATGATGCTAGGGTGGATCCTAAAAATATTAAATCTATGCAAAACTGGCCTCACCCAAAGACTCTCAAAATATTGCATGGATTTCTTGGCTTAACAGGTTATTATCGCAAGTTTTTTAATAATTATGGAAATATTGCAGCACCTCTCACTGCATTCCTTAAAAATAATTCTTTCACTTGGACTCCAACAGCTTCTCAGGATTTTCAAACCTTGAAGATGGCCATGTGCACCACTCCAGTCCTGGCCCTTCTTGATTTCACCAAGACCTTTGTCCTAGAATGTGACGCTTCAGGGAAAGAAATTTCTGCTCTCCTTATGCAAGAGGGTTGGCCTTTGGCCTTTACCAGTAAACAACTGTCTGAACAAAATTTTGGAAAATCAATCTATGAAAAATAAATGTTGGCTATTCTACATGCCATTGATCTTTAACACCCTTATCTATTGGGGAGAGGCTTCCAAATTAAGACAAATCATCAAAGCCTCAAGTATTTTCTAGAACAACGCATTTCCTCCCCAGAGAAACAAAAATGGGTGACTAGGCTCTTTGGATATGATTATGAGATCATTTACATGAAAGGAAAAGACAATGTGGTTGTGGATGCACTTTCCCAAAAATATGAAAATGAAGAATCCCTTTTTTCTCTCTCCTTCATTGTACCAGATTGGCTCCAAGCTGTTCGGTAGGGATGGCTGCATGATCCCAAAAGTTTGCATCTGATACAACAATTGCAATCCAATTCTCCAGTTTCCCCATTGTACTCTCGGCTCCATGATGAGCTTCAATACAAATGTCATTTGTATTTAAGTAAACAATCAAAACTTAAATCCACGATACTTTCTGAGCTTCATGTTACACCCACAGTTGGGCACTCCGGGTTTACCAAAACCTATGACAGGGTCAAACGTTCTTTTTTTCTAGGATGGTATGAAACAAGACATTCGTGATTTTGTGGCTGAATGTGATGTGTGTTAACTCAACAAGGTTGAAACAATCAAATCTTCTTGCACACTACAACCACTTTCGATTCCACCTACTATTTGGTAGGATATCTCTATGGATTTTATTACAGGCTTACCTAAATCAGGCAATAAATTAGTCATCATGGTGGTAGTTGATCAACTTTCCAAGTATGCTCATTTCTTTTCTCTTCAACACCCATTTACAACATCCACTGTGGTTCAAATTTTCATGGATCAGGTCTTCAAGCTTCATGGCATGCCACATTCTATTGTTTCTGATCGCGACCCAACTTTCACTAGCAATTTTTGGAAAGAAATGTTCAAGCTACAAGGCACCCAATTGCATCTCAACACAACTTATCATCCCCAGAATGATGGTCAAACTGAAGTTGTCAACACATGTTTGGAAACATATCTGAGGTGTTTTGCATCGGAAAAATAAAAATCAATGGGCTTAATGGTTACCACTTGCTGAATGGTGGCGTGTGGGATAGGTGGCCTATCAGTTATCATTTCCCAGTCATCCTAAGCTACATCCTATTTTTCATGTTTCCTTCTTAAAGAAGGTGATTGGAATTAAGTGCCAAATTGAAACCAACCTTCCCGAGTTAGACGAAGAAGGCTCCATTTGGATACAACCACAAGCATTTTTGGACCAGTGTGATTGTCGCCCACATCAACGAACCATCAAGGAAGTGTTATTCCAGTGGAAAGATATAACCCCAACAGATGCCACTTGGGAACCAACTACCATTTTGTAGTAATTTACACATCTAAAGCCTTGAGGATAAGGCTGTTTTTAAGGGGGAGGGCATGTTAGGGACCTAACCCCTCACATAGGTAGAATATTATATTCCAATGTCATAAAGGTCACTATTAATAAGGCCTAGCTATAAGGAAGAATAATTCAAATGTAAGAAGACCTAATAGAAGCTTCTGCTTCTAGAAGAGTATTAGAACTTTTGTCTAAATATTATTGTATGAGAACTTTTGTCTTTGATATTATTGTAATAGAGCTCTTCTCGAATGGAGGTTTCTCCCTCGAAGAGGCAAGTGAACATTGGTCTCAGTAATTGAAGTTCTCTTTTTGGTGTTATTCTGTTATCATTTCAGTATTATTGTGGTGTTGTTCTAGTTATATTGTTGTTCATCTACCATTTCTAGCATTTTATTTCTGTTCTGCATACTTTTTATATATGGAATATTACAAAGATAGACGAGAATATCACCCTATGTTTATAGTCTCAAAATTTGTTTCCTAATCCACAGGTATTGGCTACAAGGGATTAACCGGTGGAGGAGGAGTAGGTAGAGACTAATTGGGCTAGCCACGATGTTGGGAGACTACTGGGTGGACAATCTCTTGCCATCCATCATTTTCAGGGACTTCAGGTTGTAATGAGACATGAGGGGGAACTGTGATGCCAAGGACATGCTGGGGTTGGAAGGGAGGCCTTTCTGGCCTAGGTTGGACTACCCCTTGTCCAATCCAGTTGAAAAATCTAGCTTGGAATAGCTGGTTCAACTCTTGTGGACATGCATCAAAATGTATCAAAAACCTTGGCCTTCTAGGGCCCCTATTCCAATTTCCTCTTCCCCTGTTAATCCGGCCATGGCTTCCTCTGCTGAAGAAGCTCATTCCTGTATGCATCGTTTATTATAAACTATCTTCGTAAACAAACCATACATGACATCTCTTTAAATATGAAACAAAGTTTGGCTCAACAACACATCGGACTCATGCAATCCAATCCATAAAAATCATTTAATACTTGTCAATGAGAAGGGGGTGAATAAGGGTTCTGGAATATATGAGGGGTTGTATTGAGTGAAAAGTGATAAAATGAAAGGGAGTAGATCATGATTACTTCTCAACAAATTATCTAACAATCAACTATGTTGTAATAACAAAACATGTCAATTGTAAGTCATCTTTGTGTCATCCTTCAATTGCTATAATACATAGTTTTCATTTAATTATAATTTAATTTTAAGAACACGGTGTGCAAAGTGAATCTGAGAATGTGAGGGGAGTTGTAATGTGTGGAAAAGTGAGAGAATGGTAGGGAAATTAATGGATACTGTTCATAAAACAAATTAAGTAATCAATAGTCATAACTCTGTACTAAAATTAATCCAAAAAAATACCAACACCATACCAACAATTACTGTGTATCAAACTGCTCGCCGTTCCAACATTTAAATTTTCCAAAATTTCTCATATCAGAACGGTTTGTGCAATCATATTCATAATCGAAACAACTTTCCATTTCAATAGTCCTGTTAAGAAAACGATGATCTTGTATTTCCTTACCTCCCTTCAAAAAAAAAAAAAACAGACAACAATATGTTTGACCTCTATCCCATAATGCATCGCTATAATAAAAACATCCACTGTCTTCAAATTTACAATCGTTGCCCAATTTAAAAAATGCACAGGTCCCTTTTTAAAATACGAACAGACTTCCAAAACATGCCCGATTACACACAGTCTTCATCATATCAACCAATAAGATTTTGAAATGAAACCAAATTCAACATAAAACCCGAACCTCATTACTATCGATATAACCATTTATAATCTGCACGATGATTCAATAATATATGAAAGATGAATATAACCAATTACACATAGTCACCATTTCCACAATTAGCTATAACCCTGATTGGGCCTAGAAAAAACATAGGTATTTCCAATTTGCAATTAAGATCATTTTGTAAGAACACAGTGAATGGAATCATAACGAAAAGATAACAACCCTCGACTGTATATAATTACTCATTCCCAACTGTAACTGTTCAATCAATTTAATTATAGAAAGACGAGATAGGGAATCGACGAAAAAATCCATAACCACTCCATTGATAAGCCAATTATTTGACAACTAAGAAGATGCCCGAAGGGATCAAGAATAGTTGGAGATTAAAATCAGGCTCTGTTGAAAACAAATAAAAGGAGACAATTAAGAGAGTTCTCTTTTAACAATAGAACAAAGAACTATAGGTATTTAGAGACATATCAACCACAGGTAAAATACCTTTCGATACAGATACGGTAGTAAGCTACAAGGTCTCCTTATTTCTCCTAACCTGGGAAATGGAACCAATAAATAGCCACCAAGGAAAGCAACGACAAGTAGGGTAGAAAAATCTAGTGCACATAGTGTGTTTTATGTAGTAGAGGAGAGGCGAAGTTAACTGAACCGTGACAGTTATTCAAAGAACACACAAAGATATAACCTCTTTGTCCATTTTCTTAAAAGTCAAACAACCTGATATCAATACCAATGAGGATGCATAACGCCTAGGTAAAACTTATATGACCCCACAATCATATAGTATTCATTAACGTTATGGCCACCCTAAGTATTAGACATATTTAGTATAAATAGGAGTCGAGGGTATGAGAACTTTTGTCTTTGATATTATTGTAATAGAGCTCTTCTCGACTAAAGGTTTCTACCTCGAAGAGGTAAGTGAACACTGGTCTCAGTAATCAAAGTGCTCTTCTAGTGTTATTCTGTTATCATTTCAGTATTATTGTGGTGTTGTTCTGGTTATATTGTTGTTCATCTACCATTTCTAGCATTTTATTTCTGTTCTGCATACTTTTTATATCTAGAATATTACAAAGATAGACGAGAATATCACCCTATGTTTAAAGCCTCAAAATTTGTTTCCTAATCCATAGGTATTGGCTACAAGGGCTTAAAATGATTTTTTATAAATAAAAGATTGCTGTAAAATTCAATATTTTATATAATTTTCTGAATATAACAGATGAAAAAGTAAATATTGAGACAAAATAAAAAATACCATGTAAATAATTAACACAGATGAAATAGAATAGCAATCACTTATTTCATTCCAATTAATCAAAACAATCGTTCTCTTTACAAAAATCCCTGAGGAAGTTTGGACCAAAGTCAAACTTAGATGTCCCTGATGAAAACCATACAAAAGGACTTTTGACAGAAAGTAAAAAACTGAACTTTAAAAGCTAGATCGGTTGGCCATAGATTGTTGCCCACTTGACTCTACACAATATCCTTTATTAGTCATGAAATTTAATTCATAAAAAGATAAGTCCACACAGTCTATCAAAGATAGATCAACACCTTTGAAAAACAAGTGTTTGCATGATGTAATTTAGCCTTGAATCTTGTTGTCTACAATAGCACCCTGCTGTCATAAAAGAGAATTAGGCCTTCAATGAATTAAAGAATGAATAAAAACTGAACTATCTCAATAAAACTCAAGAGCAGACCTTAGTATGTTTTCTCCTTCTATTCTCCTTTTGTTCCTCCTCTTTTTTCCTTTAAGCAATCAAAATTAGTTGAAGTAGTTAAACTACCTCTTTTAGTTAAGTTAACTAAAAATCAACTAACTTTTAGTTTAGGGGAAGAATTAATATAATAATAATAAGGGTCTTTAATAAATAATAACTAGTAGGTGGGACCCCTTGTGACTCCCTTTAGTTTCTTAACAAAAATAAACACAACTAGTCAATCAATCAAACACATCCCTCCTTTTGACTCCCATCACCATTCTCATAATTTGAAAATTAATATCAATGATATTTTAAACAATATCCAAAAAATATGATATCCAAAATATCCAAAAATAGTGTGCTGTCCAAAACTTCAGTAGTCAAGCGTTCTCAACAATCAATAAATAAAAACACTCAAAAACCATATTTTCCACTTTGGGAGACAATTTTCCCTTTGTTTCTACTGTCTCCCTTTGATTTTTTTAAATTAGCCTTAGGCTGTGTGGAGCCTTTAGGCCTTATCTCACTGATAACATGAGATAAATCATCTCTCAAGTGCATGAGGGATGAAACAAATTTGGCGGAATCACTTGAGGGAGAGGAGGGGGAAACAACAAATTTCCATTTATCAAGTGCATGGTGGGCTTCAGTTTTGAGCCTTTTTCTTGCGTGTGAAGACTGTACAGGTGAGTGTGTGGTGGGAACTTGGAAAATTGGGTTAATCGGTGGATGAGGAGTAGGTAGAGACTAATTGGGCTAGCCACGATGTTGGTAGACTGTTGGGTGGACAATCTCTTGCCATCCGTCATTTTCAGGGACTTCAGGTTGTAATGAGACATGAAGGGGAACTGGGATGCTAGGGACATGCTAGGGTTGGAAGAGAGGCATTTCTGTCCTAGGTTGGACTACCCCTTGTCCAATCCAGTTGAAAAGTCTAGCTTGGTATAGCTGGTTCAACTCTTGTGGATCTGCATCAAAATGTATCGAAAACCTTATCCTTCTAGGGCCCTATTCCAATTTCCTCTTCCCCTGTTAATCCGGCCATGGCTTCCTCTACTGAAGAAGCTCATTCTTATATGCAACATTTATTAGAAACTAGCTTCGTAAACAAACTGTACATGACATCTCTTTAAATATGAAACAAAGTTTGGCTCAACAACACATCAAACTCATGCAATCCAATCCATAAAAATCGTTTAATATTTGTCAATGAGAAGGGGGTGAATAAGGGTTTTGGGATATATGAGGGGTTGTATTGAGTGAAAAGTGATAAAATGAAAGGGAGTAGATCATGATTACTGCTCAACAAATTATCAAACAATCAATTATGTTGTAATAACAACACATATCAATTGTAACTCATCTCTGTGTCATTCTTCAATTGTTATAATACAAAGTTTTAATTTAATTATAATTTAATTTTAAGAACAGGGCATGCAAAGTGAATCTGGGAATGTGAGGGGAGTTGTAATGTGCAGAAAAGTGAGAGAATGGTAGGGAAATTAACAGATATTGTTCATAAAAAAAATTAATTAATCAATAATCATAACTCTGTACTGAAATCAATCCAAAAAAATACCAACACCATACCAAAAATGATTGTGTATAAAACTGCTCGTTGTTCCAACATTTAAATTTTCCAAAATTTCTCAATTTAGAATAGTCTGTGCAATCATACTCATAATCGAAACACCTTTCCATTTCAATAGTCCTGTTAAGAAAACAATGGTCTTTTATTTCCTTGCCTCTCTTTAAAAAAAATTAAAAAATAACACACAACGATATGTTTGAACTCTATCCCATAATGCGTCGCTATAATAAAAACATCCACTGTCTTCCAATTTACAATTGTTGACCAATTTAAAAAATGCACATGTCCCTTTTTAAAATACGAACAGACTTCCAAAACATCCCTGATTACACACAGTCTTCATCATATCAACCAATAAGATTTTGCAACGAAACCAAATTCAACATAAAACCTGAACCTCATTACTGTCGATATAACCATTTATAATATGCACGATGATTCAATAATATATGAAAGGTGAACATAACCAATTACACATGGTCACCATTTCCACAATTAGCTATAACCTTGATTGGGCCTAGAAAAAACTTAGGTCTTTCCAATTTGCAATTAAGATCATTTTGTAAGAACACAGTGAATGGAATCATAACGAAAATATAACAACCCTCGAGTGCATATAATTACTCATTCCCAACTGTAACTGTTCAATCAATTTAGTCATAGAAAGATGAGATAGGGAATCGACGAAAAACTCCATAACCACTCCACTAATAAGCCAATATTTGACAATTAAGGAGATGCCCGAAGGGATCAAGAACAATTGGAATTAAAATTAGGCTCTATTGAAAACAAATACAAGGAGACAATCAAGAGCGTTCTCTTTTAACAATAGAACAAAGAACTGGAGGTAGTTAGAGACATATCAACCACAGGTAAAATACCTTTTGATACAGACTTGATAGTAAGCCACAAGGTCTCCTTATTACTCCCATCCTGGGAAATGGAACCAATAGTTAGCCACCAAGGAAAGCAAGGACAAGTAAGGTAGAAAAATCTAGTGCACATTGTGCGTTTTATGCAGTAGAAGAGAGGTGGAGTTAACTGAACCGTGACAGTTATTCAAAGAACACATAGAGAGATAACCTCTCTGTCCATTTTCTTAAAATCTGAACAACCTGATATCAATACCAATGAGGATGCATAATGCCGAGGTATAACTTATATGACCCCACAACCATATAGTATTAATTAACATTATGGCCACCCTAAGACTGGACCTTGGGGTACTTAATTGAAAGGACAATGAGAATGAGCCCATGAACATGATTTTGGTATGAAGAAAATACACAGGAACCAAATGGAAATCCGAATGCGACTGGATAGGGTTACACTCATGACTGTGAGGCAACAAATGAAAATAATACATAGAGAAAAACCCTCCACCATTAATACAGGGCGATATATGACCCATTCAATTATTATCCACAGAGACCCACCATTATTTTAAACTAACAAAGAAACCAGTAAATGCACCACTCAAACAAAAATAAATTCTTTTTCTTGCAATCCGACACAATTACACAGTCATCACAGAGAGAAATATCACATATTTACACCGTTGAAATTCTCAGAAACACACAAACCCAAGCATTACTGAGCCATTGTTTGTTCATACATAGAGAATAATTCATGGATGGAGTGAAAAAGATCCATACCTGTAACCAAGAGCTTAAAAAGGGTGAGCTGACTGAGCCTTCTCCAAGAGCTTGAAATGCGGAGCTTCACAACTAACAGGATGAAAATGAAACAAAAAAAAATGCTAGGGTGACGAACGATAGGAGGAGTATGGAGTGACATTCATTTACTGCATGTCGCTTCCATCTCCTATCCTATTCAATTTCAAAGTAAAATACATCCAAACATTCACCAATTCATTAAACCATGTATTCAATGCCCAAACAATTGAAATCTGTGATGATATCCCTTGCCCAATGCCCCACCCAAACATTCACATGTTAAATTTTTCCAAGTTCAATGCCATATCATATGTATTGCAATGTTATATGCACCCAAATAAAATCTAATAAAAATCGCATAGCCACTAACCAACCATAGTATAATAGTTAGGATTAGCACTAACATCACTTTTACTTTTCCATTTGCATATAACCTTTTAACATAACTCAAACATAACTTCCTTTCCTTTAATATTTTTTCATAGGTTTTCTTCCTTGTTTTTATTATGATGTCACTAACATATCTCTTGTATATATGTGGCTAGGTAGTTGATCACGATGATTTGTGACATGGTTAAATCATAGCAACTGTAAATACATGATTTGTGACATGGTTAAATCATAGCAACTGTAAAACTATGATTTAAGCTCTTTTCAAACTCTCTAAACATGAAAATATTGCCGATCGACCTTGTTCTTTTCACGCTCGTTAAAGTATTTGAAGAAAACGTTTGATGAGCGATAGTTTATCACTTTTTTGGTCTCGTCGAACTAATTTACGAAAAAGGAACTGGGAGAGTTTTCTTTAAGTGTTTTTCAGTCTCTCTAAACATGAAAAACCCCTGAGTTTTCTATCTTTGGACTCGTTAAACAAACATCGAAAGGCCCATATGGGACCGAACCACTCCTTCCTAGGGTTCGTTAAACATACTCTGAAGGACTTGTCCGAAGGATGAGCTTATATTAAAAGCATATGTTATCCTCCTCAAGCTTGCGTAAAAATAAATAGGTACTCGCCAGAAATGGTGGGGAAAAATTGGGAAAGAAATGTATCTAAACCTGTATTCTGTGGAAGAGTCGCTTTTGAACATGACACCCTTTCACTTGCCTTGTGTCTAGGTTGGAAAATCCCCTTGTCTCCTGATCATACTCTTTTATAAGATTACAAATTGGTATGTGATCCCTTTTGTTGAGTCATTATTTTCCAAGACAGTTGTCATGTTGTCAATATGTTCAAAAAGATGCCCAACCTAAAAAGCCTTCTATTGCATCAGCCATTTTTGTAGTATTTAATCCTTCTATTGCGTCAGCCATCCCCGAGTCAGTCCTGAATCACTTGTTACTCTGATCTACATCAAATCTTGTTACTTGTTTCATGTCATTGATGTGGGATACATTAAGGTCCTCCTGTGATGAGTTTTTTCCTATCGACTTCAACTCATTATCCAGGAATTAGACTTAGAAACTAATTGGTACATTGGAACTTGCATGCCTCAATGGCAATTTTCCTCGCTTTCGACAGTGGGTTTTCATTATTGACCCCTGATCAGGAGATTCCACCGAGTGTTCGACTTCAGCTCATTTATTCACATTCATTGGATTGTACTAGTGTACCTTGGGAGTCATTGAAATTAATGGTGATTTCCCTCGCACTTGTTAATGGTATACACTAATGACCGGTAATCAAGTGGTTTCTGCCATGTTCGACTTCAACACATGTATTCACATGGTTAGATTCGTACTATAGAGTGGTGGAGATGAAGACCCTGGATATTTTCTGGCAGATCTAGGTTGCATTGGAGTATATTCAGTGTACTGTTGCATAGATCCACATTGTATGTCTGGTGGCTATGTTCAAATTTGAGTCTTTAACACATAGATCCACAATGTATTTTTGGTGGCTATGTTCAGATTT
>JASDQU010101266.1:98203-122599 GCA_032191745.1 Picea mariana | reverse complement strand
TTGCATTTGAAGTAGAGAAATTGCATGATTCTTGGCATTTTTTGATCTTAAATTATAAAAAAATTTCCCCCTCATGGCCGGGGGGGGGGGGCATGAATTGTGCATTGGTGTACAATACCTTTTTCTCATTTTTTGAGAATCTTGATATTGAGGAGTTTAATATATTTTGGGACATCGTGCATATGGGAATGATAAATGTTTTCTCCTTATCGTAGCATATATTTCATTGAAATGAAAAGATTGCATCTTCATATCTTTGCATAATTTTTCGAGTCGGTCAAAACATCATATTGTCCACGCCATCTTCCTTTTGAGTAACAACAACCATAAAATAAAGTGCTTATAAAAATTGATTAGACATTTTTATCTTTTCTGGTAGAAAACCTACATTAGATTAGTTGTAGGGCTTTGGAATAGGTGTGAAAGATAACTTTCCAAAGCTGCAAACAAACATAGTATCTTGTGATAGGGAGAGTTAAATCCACTTACTACATTTTGTCTTGGGAATCCCTTCTCACACAAGGGTCAAGCACTAGGTCGCATTGATGTTGGCAGAGTTACTCACCTTGCTTTTTTGACATCAGTGTAGAGATTGCACGTATTACGGGGGTCACTCGGAGGTATACCCACAATGATGAGTGGAAGCCTTTTGAGTTGATTTCGGGCTCGATACCCTGCCCTTGCGTGTGGATCGGACTGTCGACTGTCCCCCCAGGCTTTATTGTTGTTGGTGGTAACCTTAGTGGCCTATCTCTCTAGGTTCTTTACATGAGGTGACTGTGGAGGGGCAAGTCTTCACGATACCTGGAATTGACGTTGGCCAAACTCACTCGGGCTCCTTGGAGGGTATACCCACGATTATGTGTGGGAGCTTGCACCAGGGTGTAAGTCCATTAAGCAGGTCGTCAACGTAACTTTTCCACCCGCTCTATCTCAGCCCCTTCTTACTTTGTTCCCGTGATGTTGGATTTCATCACCAACTAGTGCGTTCATTGTGAGAAGGCTTTGTTTGTTTGTTTGCTTCCTAGATTTTTAGCGTGTGCTGTTTGTTTTCCCTAGTGGAATCTAGATTGGATTTTTGTTTTTCATGGCGTCAGTTCCCGAAATGACCAATGAAGGAACCTCTGCTCCAGGGGAACCTTTTGTTTTTCCTTCTTACGAAAACATTGGTCCTCCTCACATCGCTACTTTGAGCCTTCTAGGTCTCACAATTGGATTGCCGGTGTGGTTGTTTTCCACTCAGGTAATCCCGAATGCAGTAAGTGCTTCGGTCGTAAGCACTTCCCCCCAAGAACATCAACCTCATGTTGATCCTTCATCGTCTTCAATAGTAAGGTCTTCTTCGCCTTCTTCACTTGCAAGGTCGTCTTCTATTCCATCTTCTTCGTTGAGCGAAAGTTTTGAAGCTAGTAACTCGATGAATAAGAAGAAGAAGAAAAGGAAGAATAAGAAGAAGAAAAATAAGCAAGGATACAAACTTCCAACCACTGTCAAACATGTTGGAAAACAACCAGTTACTGTTAATCGTGTTGGGAGTGTTGATGACGTCAAGATCACCCAAACAACCCGTAAGCCCAAGTACCCTTGCAGGATTTGTAAGGGTAGCCATCTTCTTAAGGAATGCCCTGGTCTATCCAAGGTTATATAAGCCTGGTCTACAAATCCTCGCCAACCCATGTCGTTAGCCTCTGAACAACATGCTGATGACCTCCCATCAACTAGTCACGATACCGTTGGGAAGAAGAAAAGTAGAGTCAATTTCCCGTGCATGTTATGCAATGGGAGTCATCTAACTCATCTTTTCCCTCATATGGAAAAAGCCTCAAAATTACTGGAAGACATGACTGTTTCATAGCCTCAACTCCTAGCTACTTATTGCAAGATTTCTCTCAACCCACCTGTAGTTGATGGAATGATCACTCCGATCACTTCACTGGTCAATTCGGTTGATGATGTCGTCAATCTGGTCACGTCTTTAGTTGAACCAGTAGACCAAGTGGTTGATCCGATCCCATCCTCGGTCAACCCCACTCTCCCGTTAGAGAGTGAAACCCAAGAGGTCGATTCGTTTACACCTATCGACCCCATTCTCCCCTTGGAGAATGAAACCCAAGTGGTCGATCTGATCTCTCCATCGGTCGATCCTACTCTCCTGCTCGAGAGTAAACCCAACACTGCCCACATTTTTCTCATTGATACAGACTCTACCGTGTCAGGGTGTATTCCTCTTTCTCTCGTAGGACCCCCTCCAAGTAATGAGGCCATCCATTTTGATAGGGGTGTGCTAACTGGACCTCGTCTTCCCTCTTACATTCCTTTCCAGATTACAGTACAGGTTTGTGATCGGGACGTTACCAAAACATTGATAGATGAAGGTTCGTCTGTTAGTATTTTTTCCTCTATTGCTTGGCAAGCATTGGGTTGTCCTCCACTTGCGCCGGTTACGCAAAATCTGTTAGCTTTTAACAGAAGAACTAGTCAACCTTTAGGGACCCTTCCTCAGTTTCTTGTAACTTTGGGAGGGAAAACTGTCTTCATTGATGTCATGGTAGTCCAAGACCCCTTGGATTTTTCTTTACTCCTTGGGTGAGATTATGTCTATGCCATGAAAGCTATTGTCTCTACTCTTTTTCGTGTGATATATTTCCCTCATGATGGACGAGTTGTGATTGTTGATCAACTTTCATTCATTGACCCCACCTGTATTGCCTCCCTGAATGGTTCTTATACGCAGATAGTATCGCCCCCGCCATAGGTCAATTATGTGGCATTGTCACCCATGGCTTCAACTTCTGATGACTTAGATCCAATAGTTGACATGGTAATCTCTTCGATAGGGTTGTTAGAGCCTGATCTCTTAACTCATGGCGTGACCCTCGACATGGTGTCCTTCCAGAGTGTATTTCTTCCTTCCAGTGAAGACCTCTTGGAAGCCATGACCGAGTTTTGTCCCTTGACATGGTGTCATTCCAGAGCATTGTCCTCTTGGAATCCATGATCAAAAAGAGAGGTTTCGAGGATAGTTTTTACGTCTCTGTAACAACCTTGTTAAAAAATGAAACAGAGGTCTTCGAGGATAGTTTTTGCGTCTCTGTAACAACCTCGTTTAAAAATGAAACAGAGGTCTCCGAGGATAGTTTTTGTGTCTCTGAGGCAACCTCGTTAAAAAATGAAACAGAGGTCTTTGAGCATGATTTTCTGATTTCAAGCTCGTTAAAAAATGAAACCAGACTTGAGCATAGTTTTCTAATTTCAAGCTCGTTAAAAAATGAAACCACTTGAGGATAGTTTTTTCGTCTCTGTAGCCACCTCGTTAAAAAATGAAACAGAGGTTACGAGCATAGTTCTTGTTTCTGTGTCAATCTCGTTAAAAAATGAAATAGTTTTCCCCCTCTCTATTTGAGTCAAGTCCTTCGTCTAGTATTTGAAGCTTCATTTCATTCTCCTTTGCAGTTGGATGAAACGAAGCTTGGGGGGCATTTGAACTCAGCCTCTGGACTTCATGCTGAAGTTGAGCCTCTAGCTTCTTAAACTGGGGGCTAAGTACTAACCATCCCTGTGTTATGAGTTGGGAAGTCACAAGCATAGTTTTCTATGGTTCAAGCTTGTGTAAAAATGAAACCACTTACCTCAAGCATAGTTTCCTCTGGTTCAAGCTTGCGTAAAAATGAAACCAGGTCCAAGCATAGTTTTGTTTAGTTTTTTAAGCTTGTGTAAAAATAAAATCTATCCCAAGCATAGTTTTTCTTTGTTTTAAAGCTTGTGTAAAAATAAAAACAATCCCGAGCTTAGTCTTTGTCCATTCTCGCGCTCGAAAATACATGAGAACGCGACTGAGCATACTTTTATCACTTTTTCGGGCTCAAAAAGGTTATACAAAAAAGGAACCCCCCTAGAGTCCTCTTTAAGCTCTTTCAGACTCTCTAAACATGAAAAGATTGTCGAGCGACCTTGTTCTTTTCACGCTCATTAAAGTATTTGAAGAAAACATTTGGTGAGCGATAATTTATCTCTTTTTCGGTCTCATTCAGACTACTTTACGAAAAAGGAACTGAGAGAGTTCTCTTTAAGTGTTTTTCAGACTCTCTAAACATGAAAAACCCCTGAGTTTTCTTTCTTTGGACTCATTAAACAAACATTGACAGACCCACAATGGGACCGAACCACTCCTTCCTAGGGTTCGTTAAACATACTCTGAGGGACTTGTCTGAAGGATGAGCTTACATTACAAGCATATGTTATCCTCCTCAAGCTTGCGTAAAAATAAAGAGGTACTCGCCAGAAATGGTGGGGGAAAAAATTGGGAAAGAAATGTATCTAAATCTGTATTCTGTGGAAGAGTCACTTTTGAACATGACACCCTTTCACTCACCTTGTGTCTAGGTTGGAAAATCCACTTGTCTCCTGATCATACTCCTATAAGATTACAAATTGGTCTGTGATCCCTGTTGTTGAGTCAGTATTTCCAAGACAATTGTCGTGTCGTCAATATGTTCAAAAAGATGTTCAACTTGGAAAGCCTTCTATTGCGTTGGCCATTTCTGCAGTCTTTAAGCCTTCTATTGTGTCGGCCATCCCTGAGTCAGTCCTGAATCACTTGTTACTCTGATCTACGTCAAATTGTGTTACTTGTTTCGTGTCATTGATGTGGGATACATTAAGGCCCTCCTATGACGAGTCTTTTCCTGTCGACTTCAACTCATTATCCAGGAATTAGACTTAGAAACTAATTAGTACCTTGGAACTTGCATGCCTCAATGGCAGGTTTCCTTGCTTTTGACAATGGGTTTTCATTATTGACCCTTGATTGGAAGATTCCGCCAAGTGTTCGACTTTAGCTCATTTATTCACATTCGTTGGATTGTACTAGTGTACCTTGGGAGTCATTGACATTAATGATGATTTCCCTCGCACTTGTTAATGATATACACTAATGACCAATAATCAAGTGGTTTCTACCATGTTCGACTTCAACACATGTATTCACATGGTTAGATTCGTACTATAGAGTGGCGGAGATGAAGACCCTGGATATTTTCTGACACATCCAGGTTGTGTTGGAGTATATTCAGTGTACTGTTGCATAGATCCACATTGTATGTTTGGTGGCTATGTTCAAATTTGAGTCTTTAACACATAGATCCACAGTGTATTTTTGGTGGCTATGTTCATATTTGAGTCATATCGGCATGGATCCACAATGTATGTTTCGTGGCCATGAACTGTCTTACTTGACATGGATTTTCGCATGTCGGCATTTATTCTTTGAGTCATTTATATTCTGAGTATGGGAATGCCTACCTCAGTGATGATATATTATTGTACTGTATTTCCTTATTTGTTGGCAGGTTTCCGACCGACTGTTCCTTGTTCCCTACACACACTCGACAAAGTATTTCAGCTTTCACTCTGTTCTAACTTCATACTTTGGGGGGCTCTCTATTACACATTATTTTTGTCATCCCTATGATCGTTAATGATGTAAACCTATCTGTTGCCTTCAGAGGGGTCAGTGGCCTGAGTTCCTAAAGAGAGAAGGGAGAAGAACTTCTCCTGAGAAAAGAAGTTGCTTTTTCCTATGTAAAAACCTTATAAAAAGGGAAGTTCGCNGGTTGCTATATAGGCAGGGTGTGAGAATGACCCATTCTCGCAGGTTGCACTATAGCTAGGGTGCGAGGTGTTCGCAGGTTTCTCTATAGCTAGGGTGCAAGAATGCCAACACGTGGGGAAAAAGAGTGTTTTCTCGAATCTTCGAGAAGGAGAAACTTCTATGGTGAGGTGGCATTCGAATGGTTTGGATCTTACTCGCTTTCATGATTTAGTGGGATCATCCTAACCTCATCACCTTATCCTCTTCAACTTATAAAAGGAGAGGAGTTCTCATGGAGAAAGTTAGCTTGGGTTAGCTTTGTTGATCCTTGAGCTTATTAGCTTTGGTTTGGTTATAGTGGCTTTGAGATTTGCTTTGTCAAGATTGATTGTGAGTAACTATCAGATCTATGGTTTCAAAATCCTTGGAGAAAGAAGTGTGTGGGGAACGAAGGATAGTTGGAAGGGACCTTAGGACATCAAGGCCATGGTTGTAATCTCTCTTTCACATTTAATATGATACAGTAATATGATTCTTTCCCATAAAGCTAATGTCACTTTATTGTATAACTCCTTGATCATGTACTTAGATTGATTATTGAATATGTTGAATTGTCTTCACTTCGATTGGTTTGTATTGTTGTGGTCTTGACTATACGAGAGCATTGGAGAAAAGTTGGAACAACAAAGACCAAAGGAAGTGATCAAAAGGTATGTTCATGATTCTTGCCTCCTAGTTCATTCAATAGTCTAAATCTAGGGAAAGAGTATTATTCTGTTTTGCTTTGTTCTAGATCCAGGTGGATCTAGGGAGATCGGTTTGTGTCCGCACTTACGGATTAATCCTAAAATAGGGTGGGGGGGATAGGGGGGTAGTATTGGGTGGGTGCAATAAACTCCTTTCTAATTTTATGCAATACCCCCTTTCTAAACACATGATTATATGTAATTAATCATGTTAATGATTGCTAAAGCATGACATATCAATATTGTAATTATATTTCATTTGATTGAAATGCCAACTAGATGAATGTGGGATGAAGTCTTAAAATTAATGGCTGTGATACTAATAGAGAAAATAATGAGGGAACCTTTTAGGGGGGGGAGTCATTATGCTAAATTAACCCAAACATCCTTGCAAAAAATCAGTTAATGAGAAGGGGTTGGTAGTTAAACAACCAACCACCCCCATGAATACATGTATGGGAAATTTGGTTAGGACAACATAAGCTATCAAATAGAGGTACAACAAAGTACCAATTCTTCATCCCATATTGACCCCATGAGTTCCGTTTGAGATAATAAATAGGACATGTCAATAATMTTCTTGAGCGATGCATGCAAGAGAAGCACACATGTGAAGACGGTTAGGGGGAGATGAGAGAGCAGATGTGATGAGGGTTTTGGAGTATGAGAAGAAGAATGGTATTCTCTTACAAAAATTTCCCTGAGAACTTGAGACAAATTTCCCTGGTGGTATCATATCTTGGCATGGGGGTGGTCTACTACTGAAGTGGTTGAGCACGTAGAGCCTATGGTTGGGTGGAAAGGCAAACACCCACAGTCAATTGGCTAGTTATCTTCTTCAATGAACAAATAAGAATTGGTATGCTCTGTTTGTAGAGTAAAAGGAACAAATTATTGTTGTAATTGTATTCATGATGCATGCGTATGTAAATTATTTGAATGTTTGTCTCAATAAAAGCTTTGTGTTTAAGTAATGGTGGAATTGAATGAAAGGCTGGTGCTTGCATATGTATCCCTTAAAGTTTCAAGCCTGTAGATTATATGGCTATTGCATTGCAAGCATTTGTGCTGACGTAGATTGGAGAATGAATGGAATTGTACATATCTGGTACCCCTGAGCATAAATAAATCTAAATCCTATTTTAATAGATAAAATTCTCTAGAGGGATGTTGGCTATGAGATAGGTGGAGTAATGGTAGGGTGTAACACTGTGAAGGATGTAATCCTCCGAATGGGGAGATTTCAAGATATAGAATTCCTTGGAAGGAATATGGTAGGAGTTCCCTAGAGTCTAGGAAGGTATTTGCATAATTGGAGAGTCTTATCCCTGTGAAATTCTTCACCTTGAAAAGGAAAGTTTGTAGGATATGTAAGTATTCATTCCAAGTGATGAAGAGAGGATTACCTTAGCTAGTTTTTTGAGTAACGTGAAGGTGAAGAAGGCCTAGTAAGACCTTAGAAAATGCTTGAGAGAATTGTTGAAATGGCCAAGTCAAAATTTAGACCGTTAACCCACATAAAACCTGTGTATTTCTTTGGAAAGTTGACCACCGTCGATTTGGTGCAATAATTTGAACCTGACCATGGTCTGATGGTGGGAGCTCTGAGAGCAAATGTGAATTGTTGATATGGTGGGGTGAGATGATATTGAATGTCGTTCGTCGAAGTGTTTGAGTAGAAGGTTACACAAGGACTCTGACGGGGAGAGCTCTGATCCAATAGGAGTCGTTGGATCCATCAGAGAAAGTTCTCAATGAATACTAAAGAATTGATGTTGGTCATAAGTTGGTCAGGGCATGGTCATAGGATTTTTCAAGTGCAAGGACATAGTGGAGCTTTGATGAGTGACACTCTAATTTAATGGCGACTGTTGAATCATCAAAGGATCGGAGGCAGAGAAATCATGATTGTTGATGGTACTATAAGCCTGTTGGAGGATAAGCTATCAATTTTTTTGAGTGCAAGGTCTCACTAGGGCTCCAAAGGGGGAGGCTCTGAATCAACAAGAACTGTTGATTTGTTGGAGCATGTGCTAGAAAGAACCATGAACATTTTTTTCAGTTCTCAACTTATCAGAAGGTCAGGCTATCAAAGTGCCAATGCATCTAAAGGGTGACACGTGTTATCCCGTAACTTGTGGAAATGATAGAGGGTGAGTCCCTATCGATTTTAGGTCTGGGGATAGGTGCCTTAATCCTATCCTTTAGATCTATAGGTTGATATATATCAACTATCATATGGAGTGAACGAGGATCTTTAGATTCATTAGAGAGCTTGTGGTCAACGTGATGTGTGACTCTGGAGAGGGTGCACCTCAATGGGAGAAACTATGAGAAGGGATATGGGTTGTCAATCGAGGAGAAGGAAAGAGGCCTCAACCATAGATATTCACATTCATGATGGAGTTTAATGCCTGGTGTCCAGATAGGGCAAGGTTCCAGGGAAATTTTTTAAATTTCCTCGTAATCTTAGAGTGGAGGAGGATGGCATCACCCGACCAATGCACAATGGATAGGTGTCAGTACCTGGAAGATGAGCCAAGTTCTCGGTGATGATGTGTTCACCATGTCAGTCCATGAGGAAGGCCCACATGTCATGACAATTTGGCATTTTGAAGGAGAAGTTCTTGACGCAACATGAGTGCCACATGTCACACTAGGTGGTAGATATACAGTGGCAACAATAATTGAGGTGGAAGGTGAGTGGACAAATATTCATTGTTGATTAGAGGTTACTTCCATCAGGATGTCCGAGTGAGAGGTTACTAGGGAATCCGAGAGGTGATTTGGGTCGTATATCGATGAATAGGTGAGGTTCAATCTCAATTGTGGATCATCGTGGGCCTCACCTGTTTTCTTAATGTGAGAATGAGGATGAGAGACTTAATATTCATGTGAGTTAGATACTTTGAAGTGATTGGGGACGTTGAGTTCCCAACTTTGAGGGTTGTCATATCTCTTGGAATGTGCATTGAGAATGTGACTCTCCAGTTAAGTGGAATGTGACTCTGATGGAGAAAAATTTGATGGAAAAGGAAGGCATCGAGTGAGTTTTAGCAGTTGATTCGGAGGGCCTGATGGGTCAGGTGGCAGATGCCACGTCAATGCCAAATCAAATGACACAAGTGACAGGGATCCACATGGAAGTGAGGTGGATTTTGACCAATGAAGGCATATTGAACTTGAGAAGGTCACAACTTTTGATCCATAGATCAGTTTTGAGCATGGTGGTAGTTGTCGAAAATATTTTGATGAGAAGAAGACGATGGTTACCTCAAGAAGATGATTTGAGGTTGTTGAGGAAAAAAAAAATTTGAATACTCCATCCCTTAAAAAAGTAATTAGGAGGTTGCGTGTCTTACAAAGTGGTATCAACGAAGAGTTCAAACACTAGGCCTGGATGGGCTAGAGATCAATCATAGGATTGGTATATTAAGTCTAAGATGAGCATGATGGAAAGAGTTTATCTGCATTAAAATTTTACTTATTACTTGCACAAGTTCCTTGAGAAGAAGGACTACATATTGAAATCTTGTTTTGGAATTTCTTGCAAGAGAAGAACTGTTGTCGCTTGATGGATTGATAGTTGTTCCTATAGAAGCAAGAATATGTTAACAAGACTTAATGGTTGAACCTGAATGTGAATGACCAAAAATGGTAGAATGTTTTTAAAGGTTGTTTAAGTTAAGAATGAATGAACTGGTTGTTGTAATGATGGGCTCTTAGAGACCTGGAAATTGTAATTGCTGCCTAAATAAAATACTAAACCATGTATGTGTAACTCCTCATGATCAAAGAGCCGATGGAAAATTGTAAGGTCAATACTTGACCTAGAATGATTGGAACTTGTAGCTGGGATAACCTGTTTAAGAAAAATAAAAAGGAATATGACCAAGTTTATGAGCTCATGGTTGTACTAAGGAAGAATGCATATGCCTATTAATTTGAAGGCATGTCTATGCATATGAATGCAGAAGGAAGACAATTGGAATACATATGCACTATAGGCATGTGTAAAATGCTTGGTGCAAAAGGAGATGTTGTAATGCACATGGTCATGAATGAGCATGAATATAACATGATTATAGACTTACAATAGTCTATTACTGGTTGTGAGATATATATTTGTTGTGAATCATTTTGGACAATGATGATCTTATAATAGTATAAAAGTTGATAGTATGAATAATAATGTTGATGATGTTATTACTTATTTCCTTATGAAGAAAAGAAAAATGATCAGTAAAATTGCTTACCCAAAATATGCTAAAAGGGAGTGCTTGGGCATTCCTAGGAGATCAGTAGATCAAATAACAACCAAAGAAAGATGGTGGCCATATGGGTATGGCTTAGTAATCTCAAGTAAAAGTGAGAGCTCAATTAGGAAAGGATTTCCTTAATAAATTTATGTTGACCATAAATGATTTGAGGCATGAAGAGAGATGGATATTGGCATTTTACTACCCAAGGTAATGTTGTAATTAATTTTGATTTTTTTTGAATTGTGGAATATTTTTATAGTAGACGGGAAAGAGTGATCTCTTGCCGGTTGTTCCATGTAAACGGGGGAAACATAATTACAATTATTTTTGTGAAGGTTGGCCATGAGAAAAATTGTGAGTTCCCCTTAGAGGAGGATTGATATCAAAATTAAAAATACCAATGTGTATGAATAACATGGAAGAAGGTGCAAGCAGTGGACCTTCATATTGATGTCCATATATATATATATATATATACACTAAGGGCATGGTATGACTACCTGAATAAGTGAGGTGTGAGGCAAGATTTTTACTTACCTGGATTGGAAATGCCATGGATGCATGGTTGACTCTATTTTGAAGAGTCACGGTTTTTTTGTTTTGAATATTATCTTGAGGAGGGTGTACTCCATTCCTCAGAAAAAGATGGTGTGAATTGTTGAATGAGTAGAAGAGAAAGAAGGCTCTGATGTAATGGGATAGAATTATCTTCTATCATAAAAGAAGGAAATATGATTTTGCCTTTGAGGATTGCATGAGAATGATTGTGAAAAATCATGAGTCGAAGAATTTTTAAATAAATATGCATATGAAATTTTAGAGTGTGCCTAAGATGGACACACAATATGCTGAGGCATGTAGTTAAGTGCATGAACATACAATTTGAAAGAAATATGATAACATAAAGATAGACATTTGAATGTATGATTGGAATGCATAATAAGGATACATGTTTATATTCCTTATGGAATATTGGGTAAACTTATAAAATGATAAAGCTAATGCTAACTCATGGGTTGAGATCATTTTAGGTGATGATATAAATGCAATGAGGAAGTTGCACGTTGAGACAGTTCCATGTGAAGGAACTAAGTGGCGACTCTGTCAGGAGAAAAAATACATGTAAGCTAATGATTGCTGGAAACTTGACAATAGGATGTAAGCCTAAGTGTATAAGAATCCTATAATTACATTTTAAATAATGCATGTGCAAATGAAGGACAAACTTTTTGATTTCCATTTAAGGTAAATGTACATGGATGCACTGTATTGAATTTAAAGTTGGAGGATAAATTTGATGTGTTAGTATGCTGATTTCATTCAAGGGAGGAGAGCTCTATGAATGAGGACATGTCAAGATAAACTTGACTGATAAATTCTCAAGGAAAGGGAGCAACCAAGTCCCCAAAAGGGGCATAGTACAAATAATGTAGAGAAAGGGGATACCATTCTCACTTAAAATTTATGAAAAATGGTTTGGCATAGTTATATTCCTTTGAACATTTTGTGTAGACCAACCAAATTTAGACCATGTGGTTGCACAAGCAGCTTGATTGATTCCATGTTATAAATATTGCAAGAGGGTTGAAGTTCTAACTCAACCATGCTAAGAATTCAACTTGTACTAAGGAGTTAAAAAGGGGAGAACCTTTTGGCTCTTTTCTTGATTAATATTTATGTTTCCTTAGGATGAGGAATTGAAGTGATGGTTGTGTAGATTTTTCCGGAAAGAATGATGATGGATGTATACCAAAAAACAATTGAAACACTTTATTTATGTTTTCATCTAGTGAATATTTTGAGGAATAATGCAATAGAATGTAACAAGATATGCTATGACATATCTGAAAACATTTTATTGATCCCCAAAAGTGCTAGAACACTCATATTTTGATTTTACCCAACAATTGATATAAATGTGATTTTGTTTTTTGTGTGTAGGGAAATTGTACTTGTTGAGGAGACAAATTCCAATGGTGAACAACCTAAGGTAGAGGTAAATGCAAGACATTTGTTGTTGATTGACAAAGGAACCTATGAATTCCTAGAAGAACCACTGATGAGGTAAACTCAAAAGTTTTCTAGAATCCAGGAAGGTATAAAGTCATCGTGCTTTGTGGAATGAGGTTTGAGGAGGGATTGGGTAAGGTCCATCTCGAAATAATTTATACTTTAATAATTAAAATTTAATGTTGATTGACTGTTGTATGTCATTGGCACCCAAGATGGGTGTGATTCAGGAAAAAGAGAACTTGAATAAAAGAGGGAAGAACCTTTGGTAGTCAAGGATGGTTACAATCCTTGCATGAAAATTTATGAATAAATGTGTCATGAATACATAGACCAATCGAGAATGATCGAAAACAAAATCTCTCACAAGAAACATGTTGATTGAATGCATTTATATGAGATTGTAATTTCATACTATTTTATGCTAATTGGAGGTTAAGGTCAATTGTGGAATTAAGGTAAATTGTGGTAGGAAGTATACTCCCATTGTAAGTATGAATGTTGATAAATAATCCATGTGGTAATAGGTTGGATGAGTTCCAACACACCAGGGAAAAGTGCCTAATATGAAACGTGGTACTCTGAAATCAATGCAAGGGTGCATTGTGTGTGAATGTGGCCATGGACATTGGCACATTAATTAGATTCAATTAATGTTTGATTTCATTTGGAAAAGTTTGGATGCTAACATGATGCACGTGTGAGGAAGGATATTTCCTTTTGATTTATATCATTGAATAGACAAAAGTGATTGGTTGATAGTATGAACAATTATGAAATTGTTTGGAAGCCACTGCAAGTGTGCAATGAATATGTATGTGCATGAGAACTAAAAATTTGTCTGCTTGTGTGAAGAATGAATTGCAAGAAAAAGGGTCTTGGATATGGAAGTACTGTAATCCCACGAGGAAGACCAATGCATGATGGTTGTAAATGAGCCAAAATTCCCAAGGAAATAATTCTCGAGCTTATGGAATCTGGTTCTTGTATGGAATAGATCTGAACATGGAAAAAAGAAATGGAAATCTATGAATGATAGATTTCAAAGAAATTCTTGATTGAAATTGATGATGCTATCTCATGAAACTCAATTATGCATGTGATGCAAGTGAGATTATAGATCTGTCATGAAGGGACAAATGATGGTTGTAAAGCTGGAAAGCATGGAAAATGCTATTGTTGTGTTGTGGTAACATGGCCTGTAGGGATGCCTTGAAAGATAAATCTTGGGGGATTCCTTACTTGTAAGGCTTGACGAAGTCTCTAAAACACTTATGAGGTGACAAATCCTTGGTAGGAAAGATGGATTGCTCGAGGGAATCTATAACAGAGAAGGGGATGCCTTAGCTTAAGCCTAGAAGGTGAGTTACTGCAAGGAAGAGGAAACTTCAATAACTCTTTATTTCTGATGATTTGGGATCGTGAGCCTAGTATGTAAAGAGAAAAATAGCGAGACAAGTAAATATGACAACCATATGGATGCATATCCATGAACTACATAGATAAGTAATATGTTGAAATGTGAATTTTCCTCCTGAATAATGAACAACAATAAAATGTTTTTTCATAAAATTAGGATTAATATGCTTGTTGTTTGAAATTGATGAAGGCATGTTATGACAATGCTAGAGTCTAAGTGAAGACCAGGTTGTGAGTAAAAATAAGATAATTCTAAGGTAGATAAAAGATAAAGGCATGACATGTGTTGTTGAGAAGAACACTGAGGATGGTGTTCCTTTTGAAGGGGGAGGGGATTGTAAGACCCCCTTTCTAAACCCCTAGTTATATGTAATTAATCATGTTAATGATTTCCAGAGCATGAAATATAAATACTGTAATTGTATTTTGTTTGATTGAAATTCCAACTACATGACTGTGGGATGAATCCTTAAAAGTAATGGCCATGATACCACTAGATAAAATAATGAGGGAACCTATTGAGGGGGGGGAGGTGGGGATCATTATGCTAAAACAACCCAAACCACCTTGTTGAAACATTATTTTGGAAATATTCAGATTATTTTCCTTATCGATGATTTCAAGACAAATCCGTTAATGAGAAGGGGTTGTTAGTTGAAAAACCAACCACCCCCATAAATACAGGTATGGGAAAGTTGGCTAGGACAACATAAGATTCCATCCATATGTACAAAAGAGTACCAATTCTGCAACCCAAATTGACCCCACGACTTCCTTCTGAGAGAAGAAAGAGGACAAGTTGAGAACCTTCCTGAGGGATGTGTGCAAGAGAAGCATAAACGTGCAGANGAGAGAATATCTGATGGGGGTTTTGGAGTCTGAGAAGAAGAATGGTATTCTCTTACCAAAAATTACCCTAAGAACCTAAGATAGATTTCCCTAGTAGTATCATGGCTTGGCATGGGGGTGGCCTACTACATAAGTGGTTGAGCATGCATAGCCCATGGTTGGGTGGAAAGTCGAACACCCACAGTTAGTTGGATGGTTATATTCTTTAATGAGCAGATAAGTATTGGTATTCTCCATGTGTAGAATAAAAGGAACAAATTGTGCTTGTAATTGTATTCATGATGTGCATTTCAGTAAATGATATGAATGGTTGTCTCACCACAAGCTTGGTGTTGAAGTAATGATGGAGTTGAATGAAAGGATGGTGCTTGTGTATGTATCCCTTAAAGGTTTAATCCTGTAGATTGTATGGCCATTTCATTGCAAGTGTTTGTGTTGATGTAAATTTGAGAATGTAAGGAATTGTACATGTCTGGTACCCTTGAGCATAAATAACTATGAATCTTATTTTGATAGATAAAATGCTCTAGAGGGATGTTGGCTATGAGATAGGTGGGGTAATGGTAGGCTGTAACCCTGTGAAGGATGTAAGCCTCCGAATGAGGATATTGCAAGATAGATACTTCCTTGGAAGAACGATGGCATGAGTGCCCTCGAGTGTAGGAAGGTCTCTGCATAATCAGAGAGTCTTATCCATGTGAAATTACTTGCCTTGAAGAGGAAAATTTGTAGGAGACGTAAGTCTTCATTCCAAGTGATGAAGAGAGGACTACCTTAGCCAATTTTCTAAGTAAGGTGAAGGCCAAGAAGGCCTGGTAAGACCTTATAAAATATTTGAGAGAATTATTGAAATGACCAAGTCCAAATTCGGATCGTTAACCAAAAGAAACCATGTGTATTTCTTTGGAAAGATTGCCATAGTTGATTTGGCATAGAAATTTGACCTTGAACCTCAATCGAGGAATGAAATATTAGAACATTCCAAGTACTGGGTTACATCATCTGAAAAATATCTTTTAATGATTGTGGTTGAGTTTTTAATTGCATGCGTTAATTAACCATTTAAGAAGTTGAATGAAAGAGAATGAATTTAATGAAGGAACATAGAAGCCATAAAACAATATACATATCTGAACTGAAGCAATAAGAACAACAAACCAAAAGTGATAACAAAGTTCAACACAAAATTGCCTACGTCTCCAGGCCTTTGTCTCAGTGGGGGAGACATCTTTATTTCTGTTCAAATCTCAAAAAATACATCGCAGCAAGGCCATTAGGCTACAAGAATGATCTTCTCATGTTCTTCTAGATCTATAGAACCTAGAAGAAGAAACAACATGCAAAATGGATGATCGAAGCTCCCAGAAATGTTCTGCAAGCGTCTGCTCCTCAATAGCTTCCCTGCATAAAAATGGCTTTGGCTTGGATTCCCTTCAGCATAAATCTGCTATGACTGTCCTCCATGGCCTCAAATAGGCCTAGTTTTTATAGATCTGAAGTTGGTTATCCTTCCCCAACTTCCTCCCAAAATCTGGCCTAAAAAAGAGCCCAATATCCCCTAAAAATGGGTAAAACTCTCTAATTACAGACCAAAATCAATTAAAAATCTCAACTATATAATAAAAACCCACTTTTGCAATATATTTTGGGTGCATCCCCCAACCAACATGGCCCCTGGTTGCATTAAACCCTGCCATGTGGCCTAATGCTAGTGCTTAGTGCGTTTCCCCCCCCCTTTATTACGGGCTCCTGGTCGCATTACAGGCCATGTGGCCCTGTCTATTACCACACATGTATCATTTTAAGCTCCCCGTTGGTTTTTAGCTCTAGTTTTATGCACAAATGGAGCCGGTGGCTAATCCCTCCATCATGACCCCTGCGCCCTTTTGTGTAGTGGAGCGCCCTACTCGCAGCCGTGGTTATATGGTATGAAATGTTCGTGGGTTGGGGCTTAGCACTAATCCCTTTCCGCCCTCCATAAAATGTTAACACACTTTATTAGATATAAAGTGGATATGTTACAACAAGTAATACAATCATGCAATGGCATTCGGGCCTTCACCAAAGCATTCCCCTTCTCTAACAAGTCACGAGTTTGAAACTCGAGAAGACTAAAACAAATTTTTTGCATACAAGAATTTGTTGGCATGTTTACAGGCAGGTGTGCTTGTCATTGATAGGAAAGATCAGAGTATGCAGCGATGGAAAAACAGGGACAACGTAAGCTCAGGAGGATAAGTGCAGAGGTGCATGCAGAGTGCAAGAGTGTGCTTGATCATTTGATGGTTTACAGGTAGGCAAGGAAGATCAGGGATAAATTGATCCGAATCCATTTCGGAGTTTCGGATACCGGGAGGTGGAAGTGTCAAGGACACTCATGAAAAGTTCTGGAATAGCGAAATGTGAAACTCAAATCCTAAAAGCAGGAGATAGTTCTAGATACCGAGAGTTGAAGTGTCGAAACACTTCACCACAGGAGTCCCAGAATTGCAAAATGAAAAACACCGAAATCCTGAAAGCAGGAGATAGTTTCAGATACCGGGGTTTTAGATACCGGGAGTTGGGGATGTCAAGAACTCTTACTATAGGAGTCGCGAAGTCGAAAAATGTGAAATCGCGATATGCTAAACCATGATATAATCTCAACTGTTGGATCGAGGACAAAACTGGACCGTCGATCCAAGAAGGATACATGGTGAAAGATCATCCTTTCTCTAACTAGAAAGTCAAAGGAACGAGGTTCCCTAACCTCTCGAACTTGCGATATGTGAAATCGCGAAATAATCTTAGCCGTCAGATCGAAGTTTGATCTGGACCGTTGATCCGACTTCATTTCAGAGTTTCGGATACTGGGAGATGGAGGAGTCAAGTGTCGAGACTCCTCATCACAGTAGTCCCGAAGTTGCGAAGTGTGAAAGGCCAAAAATATTATCTGACTCCATTTCAGAGTTTCGCAGACCGGGACTTGGAAGTGTCGAGTACATTCACATCAAGAATGACGAAATCGCAATATGCGAAATTGAAAAGTGATCCGAGCCAACAGATCTAGGAGGTGAATGTGGTAGACCACGTCTGAAAGGACAGGTGGAAGACTATGACATGTGGCATGATCAGACAACGACAAGTGTAAGGTTGATTTGGCATTTCAGGCCACTGGAAATCACAATTCTGAGTGACACATGACAGCCACTCGGGTCATGACACATCATTGAGTGATGCAAGGCTGACCTCACTCTAGGATTTTTTTCTTTGGGATTTTTAACTCCATCACTCCCCCAAAGTCCCGAAGGCTAAAGTCTCGGGGTAGAGGATAGCCGTCCGATCACCATGGATCGAGGACCGTTGATTTGGAGATTGAAGTGCTTGTGTGATTGGAGAGTGGTCATATTCCGGTGGTCACATCGTCGAAGAATTGTAGAAGAGAGATCGAAGTGGCAAGCTCCATTTCAGAGTTTTGGGGATCGAGACATGGAGTGTAAAAAAATATTTGCATCAAGGATGCCGAAATGCCAAATTGCAAAATCGCAAAAGCGCTTTATGGATAAGCGCTCGGTCACCGATGGTGGTCACATCGTCGAAAAGCTGTAGAGAAAATATTGAAGCGACAAGCTCCATTTCACATTTTCGGGGACCGTGACTTGGAGAGTTGAGATGCCTCACAACAGGAATCGTCGAAATGCGAAAACACCTTTTGGTTTAGGTTATGGTCATAGCCATTGGTCACATCAGCGGAAGATGGAGGAAGGAGCTAGTGTAACCAAGCTCCATTTCAGAGTTTTGGCGATCAGTACGTGAAGCGTAAAGAAAACTTAACCACAGGAATCATGAAATGCCGAAATGAGAAACGACAAAATAAACACAAGACCCTACGGATTCCATCCAACGGTGCAAGTGATTTTGAATATGATCGGAGGGCTACTGTTGCACTTCAAAGTGTAACTGCTAGAAATGATTTATGGTCTCTGCCAAAGGATGAGCTCGACTATGATGAAGAAGACGAAGAGTCTCAACTTCCAGAGAGGCCAAGGAATCTCAACATAACACCCAGTGATGATGGACGCGTGGGTTGAACCACCAGAGAAGCTGAAGGATTGCAATGATGATAAGGTAGAGCACTCAACATGAGGAGAAGATGCAGAACATAGAGAAGGTGTGGGATTGTGGAGTGGAGTGAACACCCCGAGGTGGAGAACATTGGTGTGGTGAGAGCATGCAGAAGCATGGTGCATATTGCATGCACAAGGAGAACAAAGACTATAAGTATGTTTAACAAAGGAGAGATGACTGTGGTTGTTGTTGAGTGTGATTGACGTGTGAAGAAAGAGGCAGAGCGCAGTAGCAGAAATGCACAGAAGAGGTGCGGTGCATTGAATGGACATGGCACACAGAGCATAAATGGAAGAAGAACATAAAGCATAAGAGGAGTGTGCAGAAGACACTGATGCAAACAGAGTAGCACAATGTAGCAGATCAGTGATGAGACTGGTAAGTTTTTGAAGAACTTTATATCACTATAATAAGTGTTATTAGCAAAGATTTATATTTTAGGGTGGTAGGGAGGTGCTAGGGAGGACGGTTGTCCTCAGAGGTTCAAGTGGGTGCTTGAACGCAGGGAGTTGTAGATTTCATCTGGTTGCAGCCAGAGAAACCGGGGTGGCAGGGTGGTGAAAGGGAGAACAATTGTTCTCTGTTATGCAGGTTGGTGCATGTATGACTAGAAGTTGGTGCTTCCATCCAGTTGGTGCTGGAACAATTGGGGAGTTGGTGCCTCCTTCTAGTTGGTACTAGAGAAACTAGGGAGTTGGTGCTTCCTTCTAGTTGGTGCTAGATAAACCAGAGAGTTGGTGCTCTCAGCAAGTAGCAAGTTGCAAAATAGAGGTTGTATCCTCATTATGAGTTGGTGCTCATATGTATGATAATGTAAAGAATGTAATGATTACTTATCATATAAAGAAGAAGAGGTTTTTACCCTTTTTGGGTTTCCTCAGGAAATATCTGTCTTAGGGTATCTCATATGTCATTGAGAGCTTTGAAAAGAGTTTAAAATAAGCATAAGTGTTTAAGCACGGTAACAACTGATTCACCCCCCCCCCTCTCAGTTTTCCAACAATTGGTATCATAGTCGGCCCATTTAATCTAAGGGTAGATCCTAGAGCTTAAACATGTCAAGACATGAAGGAAATTCAACCAATAAGGCCCCTGTGTTCAATGGAACAAACTTTTCCTTCTGGAAAGTTAGAATGAGAAATTACATAATGGATTTAGGTGCAGATGTCTGGGATGTGGTAGATACTGGTTATGTAAAGCTAGTTGTACTTGGTAATAAGGATGACAAGATATAATTTAGCTTCAACGCTAAGGCTATGAATGCTATCTTGAGTGGGCTTGCAGAAGCAAAATTTGTAAAAGTTATGCACCTAGGAACTGCCAAAGAAATGTGAGACAAACTCATTAGTAGTTATGAAGGTAATGAGAAGGTAAAGGACGCCAAGCTTCAAATCTACAGAACACAGTTTGAATAGTTGAAGATGAAAGAAGACGAAACTGTTGGAAAATACTTTCTGAGAGTTGAAGAACTGGTAAATGCAATGAAATCACTTGGTGAAAAAATTGAGGAACCTTCTCTAGTTCAGAAAATTTTGAGATCTCTACCAGATAGGTTCAACCCAAAGGTTTCTGCTATATAAGAACTTAATGATCTAACAAGCTTGGAGTTTGATCAACTTCTAGGAACATTGACTGCATATGAAATGAGAATAGTTAAAGATAAACCCACCTCCAGAGAAGCATCATTTGAAGCAGACAAGAATGAGGATTCTGAGCCTGATGAAATTGAAGAAAAAATTGTGAAGAGACTGAAGAAGGGATCAGGCAAATACAAAGGTAAATTGCCTTTCAAAATTTTCAACTGTGGTAAGATAGGTCATTTTTCAAATAAATGTCCTCACAAAGGGAAGGATCAAACATGTGATCATGAGGAGAAGCACAAACACATAAATTTATTTAAAGAGAATAATTTTAAGAAGAAAAGTCTTTGTGTAAACAATGATGATGATCCTTTAGATGATGAAGACAATGACTCCTCTATTGAAGATAAACTAAATGAATTCATACTTATGGACAAAGAGGATTATGATAATAAAAACACATGAAGTGAGGCTAATGAAGAAGAAGCTGTGGTTGATATGGAAGGAGAACTGATCAGTGCACTCGAAGAGATTGACAGACTCGGAATTAAGAACAAAAAGAAAAAACAATTGCTGATACAATTCGTGAAAGACAGTAAACAACCTGATGAAGACTTTGCTCCGCTAAAAGTAGAATTAGAAGATGCAAAGAAAATCAAGGACATTCTGAAACAACAGTTATCATAAAAGAAGGCAAGTTGTAAAGCTCTGGAAGAAGAAGTAGTGAAAACTAGGAAAAAGTTGGAGAAGTTTCAAGCCTTGTATCATCAGAATCTGTCAAGTATCAAAGCCTTAGAAGGATTAGCCACCATTCTGAATCAACAAAGGAATCCAAAGTTGAAAACTGGTTTGGGTTATGAAGAGGGATCAAGTAGTAGTCAACCAAGAAACAAAGAATCCATCAAGTTTGTCAAATCTACAACCAATGACAACAACAAACCTGCAGAAACAAAGGAAGACAATCAGCTGCCCAGGAGGAGTAAAGAAAAAGGTGTCAGGACTGAATCTGTAGATCAAATAAATAATGCACTCCCTGCTCAAGGAAATCATTAGCATGGAAGAAATCGACATGTTCAAAGAAGACAACCATTTTCCAGGTACCAACATTTTTTCTATGKATATTGTTTCTTTTGTTCTAACTTTGGTCATAAAGCTGTAAACTGTTCTTTGAAATTAAATTATAAGCAATCAAGACATTCAAGGTATAKATATCTGCCACAACAAAGAATGAGACARCCAAGTAACAAACCACCACAGACTGCAAATCACTTGATGGATGGGAAAAAGACACAAGCTGAGCATAAAAATCGTTATGATCCTTTATTCAACGAACCAGAATGTTACATCTATCATAACTATATACATAAAGATGCAGATTGTCTCTTTAAGAATTACAAGCCAGATTTGATCCCCACTACTGAAAATGTCAAGGTTTGGAAGAAGAAAGCAGATGACAAGTGTGAACTAGTGTTATCATCCCAAAGACAAAAGAATCCCTGGTATATTGACAGTGGATGTTCCAAACATATGACTGGAGACAAAAGTAAATTTCTAACTCTAAGTGAAAGAAAATCAGGGAATGTAACTTTTAGAAATGATGCACCAGGAAAAATTAAAGGTAAAGGAATGGTAAGGTTGAGTAATGACAAAAGGAAAGTTCAAGATGTGTTGTTAGTAGAAGGTCTAAAACATAATATGCTTAGTGTCAGTCAAGTTTGTGACTGAGGATGTGAAGTCATTTTTACCGCTAAAGACTGTAGAATAAAGTATGTGAATTCAAGACAGCTAGTTACAAAAGGGATAAGAACAGAAAACAATGTATATGTGTTAAAAGAGGAAAAAGAAGACTGCCACTTAAGAAAGTATGATGAAAGATGGTTATGGCATAGGAGACTTGGACATCTAAACTTTGACCACTTAATCAAGCTCAAAAATCTCGAGGCTGTAAAAGATCTTCCGAGAATATCAAAGCCCCAAGATTCTATGTGTAAACCCTGCCAAGTAGGAAAGCTAACCAGGACACAGTTTAAGTCCAAGAGCTCTACTTCAACAGAGAAACCAATCCAACTAGTACATATGGATTTATGTGGACCATCAAGACAGGAAGGCACAGGGAAAGAAAACTACTTCATGCTGATTATTGATGATTACTCTAGACTTACTTGGGTTGCCTTTCTCAAGGAAAAAGCTGAAGCATTTGAGAAGTTTAAAATATTTAAGGCTTTATCTGAGACTCAAATAGGAAAGAGGTTAAAGGCAGTAAGATCAGACAGAGGAGGAGAGTTTATGTCAAGTGATTTCAAGGAATTCTATGATAAGCATGTGATCAAGAGAGAATACACAATCCCAAGAACTCCACAACAAAATGGAGTAGTTGAGAGACAAAATAGAACAACGCAGCAAATGGCCAGGTCAATGATGAATGAGAAGAACATTGGTCAAACCTACTGGGTAGAAGCAATACACACATCAGTCCATTTTCTTAACAAATCCCACCTCAGACCACAAAGTGACAAGACACCTTATGAACTGTGGTATGGGAGACTTGCTTCAATCAAACACTTCAAAGTCTTTGGGAGTAAATGTTACATAAAGAATAATGATGAGAACCTTGGAAAATATGATGACACAGATGATGAGGGTATCTTCTTAGGGTATGCTACAAACAACAAAGGATACATATGCTATAATAAGAGGCTGCATAAAATGGTCGACTGTATTGACATAAAAGTTGATGAAGGAATCCCAACAAGAGAGGTGTACAGTAATGAGTCTTCTACAGAGGACACAACTAAAGCTGAAGATGAATAGATCCATGAATCAGAAAATGAAGACTCTGAATCAGATGAAGACATAGATACTCAGACATAATCAAATCAGCAGACAACTTCAAATTCCTCCTCCAGAATCACTCAAAAGAATCATCCTGCAAGTCAGATAATTGGTGAAAAAGACAAAGGTGTACAAACCAGGCTCATATAACTTTCATATCCATGCTAGAACCCAAGAATTTTAATGAAGCTAGAAAATATGACCATTGGGTTAAAGCAATGAATGATGAACTTGATCAGATTGAGAAAAACAATACGTGGGAGATGGTTCATAGACCTAAAGGTAAAAATATCATTGGTTCCAAATGGATCTTTAAGAATAAGTTGAATGAGTAGGGACAGGTTGTCAGGAACAAAGCAATATTGGTATGTAAAGGCTATGCTCAAATAGAAGGACTAGATTTTGATGAAACATTTGCACCCGTAGCAAGATTAGAAGCTATCAGAATATTTCTTGCCTATGCTTGTCATAAAAGGTTTAAAGTCTATCAAATGGATGTCAAGTCAACCTTTCTAAATGGAGATTTAAATGAAGAAGTCTATATGGAACAACCAGAGGGTTTCGAACTGTCTGATAACCCTGACTTAGTATGCAAGCTGAAGAAAGCTTTATATGGGTTAAAACAAGCACCTCGTGCCTGGTATCAAAGATTGGATACATATCTCAAAGACAAAGGGTTCAAGAGAGGAAGAATTGACAACAATCTATATATCAAAACAAAGGATAATGATTTTCTCATCGTGTTGGTCTATGTAGATGACATCATCTTTGGATGTAATAAGGATCCATTGGTACAATGATTTGCTTCTGCCATGGAGTCTAAGTTTGAAATGTCTATGATAGGTGAACTGTCATTTTTTCTTGGTCTGCAAATTACTCAGAGGTCTGAAGGGATGTTCATTTCTCAAGAAAAATATCTAAGAGAAATGTTGAAAAGGTTTCAAATGGAAGATTCTAAACCTCTGGGCACACCTATGGTTACTGGATGCAAATTAAGCAAG
>JASDQU010101266.1:70623-82726 GCA_032191745.1 Picea mariana | reverse complement strand
ACCCAATTAATGGTAATTTTAATTAATTTTGATCTAAAAATGTAAAAACTAGGTCCTAGGGGATTTCGATAGGGGTGTGAGTACTCAAAATAAATGAAATGAGCCCCCCTACACCCTTGGACCAAGTTTCAACTCAATTGTACAAGTTTTTCTAGGTCATTGTCCATGAGGAGTCCAAGTCAGTCCAAGTCAACAATTTAAATGCTTTAATTTGGCCAAATAAAAATGCCAATTTTTGTAAAATGAACAAAAAGGTTAGAGAAAGAGTGGGATATGCCTAACCCCTTTCCTAAGTTAGAGAAACACTTTTCTAACTTAAACTCACCCCCCACACCTAGCCACTACATCAACTTGTCATCTCCCCTAGGGAAGTTGTGCCCCCCTTGGTGAGGAACCTGTCCCAACTCAAAAATTAAAGGGAAATCACCCCCCTAAGCCTAAGTGCACCCTCCTAATACTATAATTAGATGATTGGGTGGGCTAAAAGGTGTTTCCCCCTCTCATCCACTCAACCCTCACAACCCTCACCTAGCTAAAACCTTAAAAGTGCACCCCCCTTGAGATGTTCACCCTCTCTTGCTTGATTGCCACTTGGAGATCATCCAAGAGGGGTCTCTCTTGGATCCCAAGTATAAAACAATTCCTACCCTTTCCTCATTACAGATCTATTCTCAGTGTACTGTTACAGATCATTACTGATCTATTCTCCCACTCTTCTCTCTTTCTTCCTCATTTCTTCTTGTAACTTCTTGCTGCAAGTATTCGCATGCACTCTTTTGGAATAAATAAAATCTTTGGAGGGAATTTCATGGTGCATTAAGAGTATTCTCGATGCTCCTCATGGTTTTGGTTTGAGGTGATATTGCTGCCATAGTTTCTTGTGAGTTTTATTTCTTTCAAATCTAGTTTAGGAGATCCCAAACAAAGTATTTTTCTTGGTTAAGTTTATGGTAGTATTGATGTAGACTTAGTGAGTTATTTGTATGGTATTGGAAAGTATTTTACAATTTCCATTTCATGTATTCACCTCCTTATTGTTTCGTAGCAAGATCTCACTCATTTGCATGTCATTAAGGGTTTGGAGAAGCAATTTTCAGATCTGAGAAGTTTCTTGTTCAACCAAGGGATTCCTCCATTCATTTTATGTTTTAACTTCTATCATTCTTTGGGGATTTGTTGTTGTTTTCAGTTCTGAAATAGACATAAAATCATATCTTACATTCAGATTTTTATGGTAAATTTTTTTGTTTTTACTAACAATTTTTTTTTTGAGTTGTTTTATACATTTTACAGCATTTCCAACAAGCTTTTGCTTGCTGATTTTTGTAGATTCTCGCCAGGACAAGGGGAGGGGCTGCCCATTTTGGGTCACAAAACACTCAAGAAGAGCCTCCAACTTGGAGTAACAAAACCCCTTACTTCTCTCTTCTATTTCCTTGATTGTAAGCAACCCAAGAGGGTCTCTAGGGCTTGCATTCTTCACTAAGTTTTACTTTTCTGTTTTGTAAAAGTTGTAAATAATTTGTGCCTACACCTTGCAAAGTGGTTTGGCTTGGCCACCCATGCAATATAGTAAGGCTAGGTAATTAGTTTTCTTGTTATTGCATCTATATTTTTTCCCCACTTGTCCTTAAGACAAGGTTGTGTGTCTAGGTTTACTTGCTTTCATTTCAAGTTAAGTTCTTTCATTTGTTTACTTCATTCACCCACTTGGGCACAAAACCGGTAGGCTTGTCCTCCATCTTGTGTCTTTGTTGAGGTTGCAAGTAGTTAGTTGTTTTTAAGTTCATTTAACTTTCCAAATTTATTTTTCCTACACCCTGCAAAGAGGATTGACCTAGCCACCCATGCAGTATCGTAAGGCTTGTTTCATGTGCTAAATTGTTAATAGTTGTTTATGCTTCTAGTTTCATTTAGTTTCTTTAATGTTCATTGTTTATATTTCACATAGTTAGAAGCATCTTTATTTTTATCTTGTATAATCTCTTGGAAGCATCTTTCTTTTGCAATTTGTTTAAGTTAGATCTATAAACATTTTGTTCATTTCATTTATTTTCAAGCTCTATCTCCTTAAGCACTCTAATACAAGTAATACATTGCTTAATCATTTAACTTGTAGCTTTAGGAGGGACAATCCACCTAGTCTAATTAGAGCACCCTTTACTGATACAACTTTCGCCACAAAAAATGAGGCTTGTGGAGGCTACTTGGGGTGCTAGGTCAGGGATGATCTCACGACACTAGGTGTCCCCCTTGTTGAGCGCCCAAGTTTTTCAAATTGACCTATGGAGCTAGGGTAAGGACTTGTTTGTCTTGCTTATTGACCACCCAACAATCATTTTGACCAAAGCGGTAGAAGTATAGGGGAAGTCACCTAGTTTAGGCTTGCAACTTCACTTCACCTAATTAAGACTTAAAATTTACTTACACAATTTGTGCTTCAAGTTCATAATCTAAATTTAAGTTGTGTATAACTTTTGCTTTTCTGCAACTTTACTTTCAAGCTTTATCTTTTTATTGCATTTAATTTACAATTGGGCATATCTATTGGTGAATGGTGTATCCTTAAAGTTGCACATTAGTCATCTTGGTGGATTTTCTTTCAAGTTTTGGTTCCCTTGAAGTTCTTCACTAGTCCTTGAGTGCCTCTTTCAAAAGTTGCACATCTTTCCTTTTGGGCATCTAAGCTTTGGTTGTAAGTTGTTCCTTTGTGGTGAATGCATCATTGAGTTATCTCTCTTTTACATATCTGCAAAATCATTTAAGTGGTTAGTTAAATCATTGTTTAATTGGTGTAATAGATCTAACAAGTGTTTCTTTCATTTCATTTGTAAATTGGTAGTTAATTGTATTTTTGTACATTGTGCAATCATCTAGCTATTTTTTATTTTTGGGTAATTTTTGTAATCATATTTTATTTATATTGATCTGTAAAGCTATTCTTTATTTGTACTTAGATCATTTCTTTACTTGTTGTAACTTTAATTGACCCCTTGCCCAACCTTAGGCACTAGTCTTAGTTGACCTTAGGGAAAGATTTGATTTTTATTTAAGCTTTGCATTGCATTGCTGCCACTCATATAGGATAGCTCCCACTTGCCTTAACAAACTAAAATTAACTCCTAGAATTCATTTAATAATTCACATAGTAACTAGGGTTTACCCCCCTTGGCTTCCCTAGGAGTAAGCCTAGACGGAAGAAATCCAAAATGAGGTGACAATGGGTTTGGATTTAGGCATTGTGCCTCCAAGGACACACTAAGTGGATTGAGACTTTTCTACGTTTTCAAATGTGTATAAGGATGACAACAATCTGTAATGAATTGTTGGGCTATTTGTAATGTTGGAATCTGGAGATTTATAGGTAAGTGAGATTCTAACCCATACACCAACTCAAAAGGGTTTTTTTTTAGTGGAGGCCTTGGTAGTCGTGCGATCTTCCCACAAGGGATACTTAATTTTGTTGTCCCAACTCTTATTTTTTTCCCCAACGATCTTCTTTAGAATATTCATGATGTTTTTGTTGTTAGATTCTGTTAACATGTTTCCTTGAGGGTAATAGTTTGAAGAGTGTGATAAAACAATCCCATACGTAAAATAAAACTCATTGAGCCCCATTGAGCTAAAATCTTTGGCGTTATCATTGGTTATCTTAGCGGGAACACTGAATCTAGTAATAATATTTTCCTCGAGGAACTTCATCACAACCTCTTTTGTTGCTTTCTTTGTTGGGACAACTTCCACCCATATGGTGAAGTAATCAATGGCAGTCAAAATCCATCAATACCCATTACTAGAGTTGTCCTTGAATTCACCAATGAAATCCAATCCCCATTGCTGAAAGGGTGCTTCTACAATGACTGGCTTAAGGGGAAGAGAAAGAAGACGTTGCTTGTCAGTAAAATATTGGCACGGTTGACAAGATCTGACATATCAATGTGTATCAGAGAAAATAGTAGGCCAATAATATCCTGCCCTTAAAATCTTATGTGTAGTGGTGCATGCTGCAAAATGGCCACCACAATGCCCTGAATGAAGGTTGACCATTAACTTGTCAGCTTCTTCTTTACTCACACATATGAGGATTACCCCATCAAGGTTCCTCCACTTGAGACCGTTCTTTGTTAGGCAATACTTCATGGCTTTAAGTCTCAAGGCTCTCCTTTTATGTTCTACTAAATGATTAGGGAAAGTGAGGTTCTTCAGGTAATAAATGACATCTGAGTACCACTCATTGTTCTCAACCTCACTTGCAATAAAGTTGATTTTCTTGTTTTCTCCTACCTCGATGGCCTCTTGATTTATTTATGTCATCATTTTGGCTAKTCCTTGCCCTTTAATTATTTTGGTTGGTTTTATCTCCAAATCGTATTCTTGTATTTGTGAAACCCACTTTCCTCTTGATCCAAGGCAATCTTGTTGTGATAAAACGTCCTTTAMAACGGGGTAGGGGAYGCAGGCTTTGATATTGTTGTACCCTACATAAGTTCRAAAATGTTTGAGAGACTTGACCCGAGCATAAGCTTGTTTTTCTGTAATGGTGTAATTCAATTCTGAGTCTATTAGAGTTTTGCTCATGAAAGCAATCGAYTGCTCATCCCCTTGATCATTTTTCTGTAACAGAACTCCTGCATTATTGTCCTTTGAGGCGAAATAAAATATGATGAAGTCTTTGGTAAAATTCAAACTAACCAAGACTGGTGCACCAATTATTGCTTCCTTGATACGCTGGAAGGATATCTTACCTTCATCTTCCCATTCGAAATGGGCATCCTTCTTTAACACTTAGTTAATGGGATGAACAATATCTTCAAAATTTTGAATAAATCTCTTCACGAAGTTAATTTGACCAAAGAAAGATTGTAGGGATTTCTTGTCTTTAGGGAGAGGGATATTCTTGATGGCTTCAACCCTGGCAGGGTATATTGTGATTCCGTCTTTGGAAATGATACGAATCAATAACTTACCCTTGTCAATACCAACAATTGATTTCTTAGGGTTGAGAGAAATGCCATACTCCCTACATTTATGGAAAATAGTTCTCAAGTGTTGGACATGTTGTTCCCTCTTTTTGGAGATGGTGATTAGATCATCTTGATAAATCTCTATAAGTTTTCCGATCAGATCCTTAAAGGCATAGTCCAAGGGGTGGTGAAAGCAATTTTTAGTTGGTCATCCTTTTTTACCAACACTTGATTATATCCTGAGAAACCATCAAGCATGGACATCATTTCTGCTCTAGTGTTCCTTTGCAAAAAATACTCCATGTTTGGTAGAGGATAATTTCCTTGAGCAAATCTTGGTTTAAATTTCTGAAGTCTACACATATCCTGATTTCACCAGTCTTTTTCCTTATAATGACTGGGTTAGACACCCACAATCAATACCTAATARGCTCAATTATTCYTGCCTCAACCATATTTTTTAACTCTTTTTTCACCYGTGGGGCAACCTTTGGGTTCATCTACCAAAGTTTCTATCTGAAGGGTTTTGTGCCATCTATAAGGGGGATAGTGTGTTGTATGGCGTATTCTCAACAAGCCTTCAGATCTTCGTAAGACCAAGCAAAGACATCCTTGAATTCTCTTACAAGGGAAATCCACTTCTCCCTTTCATCGATCGTTGTTCATTTTCCAAACTTGATCATCTTTGGGGATTCCTCGGTCCCATTGTTGAATTCAATGATCTCTTCATCGATTTTGTTTGAGTGCTTCCCCTTATACATGTCATTCCAATCAAAAAGATTTTCTAAAGGGATGATGCATTTGGGTAGGGTTCTGTCGGCTATATCAATTATCTCGTTATTCACCTCTTCCGCTAATAGATGTATCTAGGCTTAAGATAATTCCCCTTCATTTTGGAGAAAACGTTGAATTTGGATTTCACTATAAAAAACTTGCCAATGTTCTAGGTTGTCAGGCAATGAGGGCCTGTAGTTTACTTTCACCTTATAAAGATTGATTTCCTTGAAAAATTGTAAGGTGGAAGCGGAAAATATAATAAGAGTTGTGATATATATCAACATATAAAATATAATAAGAGCTATTAAACAAGAGCTAAGAGTCTAGTAAAATAAGAAAGAGACAAGCTAGTAAAGACTAGTTTAACTCAAGAATGAAATAGCAAGACTTTAGCACAAAAGAAAGGTTGTCACAAAAATCTTCTTGTGATATTTATCAGCCTTATGGATGTAGCAAAACAAGCCTTATAACAAAAAATTCATCCAATAAAAATCATCTCAAACTAGCCAAAAAAGTGTCCCAGGGTTAGTAGTTTGTTAGGGCAAAGTTATAACTAATTTTTAGGGTTAGTTTAGCAGTTATCTAGGTTTAGAGGGTTATCTTTCTGTAGCCCTAATGGTTTTAGGTTAGTTTTATTACAACAACAAGTTTTAGTGGGTGAAAGAGGACGCTTCAATGAGGCAAGATAGCCTAGGGCTTATAGAACAATATCCAAGTGAGAGAAACTCAAAACTTCAACTTATCACGTTTATTGATGCAACATTTTATTTCTCCAATGCAATGACTAGTGCCTTTTATTAATGTGTTAATGAGGTCACAACGTAAAGTGCTATAGCTACTACCTCCTTTGGTGTATAAATCCTCTTATTCCCCAAGGAAAATAACCTAGCTAGGGTTTAAACTAAGGGGTGTATATCCTTATACTTCCTTAGCGAACCCTTGCAAACAATAATTCTATGCTTAAAATTACGGTGGAGTTAAAGTGGGGGTGTATGCACTTATACTTCCTACTTAGCCTTCACAAAAATCAACCTTGAGCTTGAATTACAAATGATAGTAACAATTAAAATGTCTTACCAATCCAAATAGCACAAGATAAACCATAACATGCCAAGATAACCCACCAAAAGTAGCTAGAAATGAACTCCAAGAGCTAGTGCATCATCATCATCAAGTCCATAACCAAAGAGACACCATACCATATCACAAGGGAACAAAAATATTCAAGGGTAGCGAAAATTTCAGTCCTTATCTCTTCACAATGGGAGAGTTGTGATTCAAAATGAGATTTCATGATCTCTATTTATACAAAATGTCTATCACATAGTTTGTCCACTTAGCAAGGGTAAAACATAAGATAAGGGGTCCACAATTCTTATCTTACCCCTTGCATCAAAATAATATTAAAAAATTCATCTTAAAATTCACTTTTACACAAAAGAAACCCTAGAACAAGGTGACGTCACCCCTTTAGGGGACGTTTTGGCACTTTGAAGAAGTTGTTGGGGTAGTAAATGCATGGCTAGGCCTCCAAAGCTACTTGTCACTCATCCAAGTTCTCTCTTGATGGTATTCAAGCCTCCTTCCTTCAAAACGTGCCACATGTTATCAAACAACACCTTCACCACCAAACCCTAGCCCTCTATGTGACGTCAAGCCTCCATAAGTGACATTTTGCCTCTCCTAGGAAAAACGTTTGGCATGTGAGGGCTAGATCATGTCATGTCATCCGTGATATATTCTAGGCCTCCAAAGGGAAGTCATTGTGATCCGACATGTGGGCCCTTTGCATCCAACCTATGGACTTCAAGCCCCATGGAAGCCCAAGCTAAGCTTGCTCCTCCAAAATTGTCCACCAACAATGTATTGTAAAACAAAAGGGTACACCCTCCAAACATATCATGACAAGTGTAAACCACATCTAATAAGAAAGGAACCTAAACATGTGCATCAAAACTACCTCATCAAATGAAACAAATGCTTAAAACCATATACAATTGACCAAACTTAAGTATGGGAGGGGTGTCATAGGATTCCTATTGGGTAAAACAAAGCCCTCAAGTAGGGGATGCTCCCAAGGATGGCCTTTCAAGGTCACGTAATGGAACATGAGGTGGAAGGGGTTTTAGGATTCATAGGTCATTTAGTTTCATGACATACAAGGGCTCGTGTTATCTCATTCATGGGTGCCTTTGTAGAGAGTGTGTGGTACCTTAGTTTGCAATGCATTTTTTTCAAGCCCGTCTTCTTTCCATTCTTTGTTTCTTTCATGTTTTAAGTAACGAGTTGAAGGCCATTATCCTAGCGTGGTGTCCAGATAATGACAGTGTCACTCACAAGTACCTCGCAGAAATGAGAAGGCTGGCTCGTGATGAGACCCCCTTTCTCCTAGTTGTGCAACCAAGATCCACTACCCTAGCTTCGTGACCAAATGATGGTAATGTCATACTGCTAAATACCCATGATCATGATAGTTCGACTCATGATGAGACCTCGTATCCTCCAACTAACCCCTTAAGAATTCATTATCATTTATTCTTATAGGTCCCCCTTTTCTTACAGAGAAGCCTATCATTTGTTTCTCAGGGGATCCCTGGGTGAAGCATATGGAAGGTCTATATATAGGATTTTATCTTTTTAGCCAACAACAATCCATTTGGGCCTTCATCCCCTTATTCCCATGGAATGAGGTACATGCCCTTCTTGGGTCACTAAAGTCAAAGGACCTAGAAGAGGGCAATATGATAGAAATGTAATGAGTGAAAAGTGGTAAGTATGGTCGAGAATGGTATGATAACACCTCAAGGGACCCCTAGTCACAAACCTTTCCCAAAGTTTGTCGACCTACTAGGAAATCTATGACACTCATCAAGGTGAAACAAGATCAAAGGTATAATGTCCAAGCATGCACTCTATAATCAAAAGTAGCTCAAATACAACATGCTTAAATGCCTTAAATATTAGGGTTATTACCTTCCACAATACCTAACTTGTACCGCATGGAGCAAGACCCCTTCTTCCTTATAGAATCTATATGGTATGGTGGATGCATTGACAATGGATCAATGTGGTGACATAGCAGCTTATGTATGTGCAAGTGGACACTGCGAGTCATGTAGTCTCTCGACGCTCCATATCTGCAACCCGAGGGCCTCAAGACATGATCTCCTTAGTTATCCCACAAAATGGGGATAACGATGATCACACACATGCCCCAGATGTGGGGTATTTTCATCCATCCTTGGGATCCAAATCCCTCATGGAGGTCCGAATGAAGTCACTCATGAACACCTATCAACCAGACAAGGTCCTGCAAATACAAACATATACACCCTCCAAGGGTCCATAAGTCACAATAATAATTCCAAGTAAACCACATCTAATAATAGAACCACCCAAACATGTGCATGAAACCCCCCTTTTCAAACCAAAAAATGCTCAAAGACCTTATACAATTTATCAAATTTAGGTGTGGGATGGGTGTTAAGGCATCCTATTGGGCCAATCAATCCCCAAGTCAAAGGTGTCTCCCAAGGAAAACCTATCTAATCCATGTATGAGTATGAGGTGGAGTGGGGTAAGACTTTTTGGCATGGGGTTCATGAGTTACAAGGGTTCATATTGTCTCATTTATGGGTTCCTTTGTAGAGAGCATGTTTCCCTTCATTTGCAATGCAACATTTTTCCAAGCCCACTTGCCATTAATTTATTAAAGTGTTTCCAAATTGAAGACATGTGGGGGGCACTAAACTAAGAAATAAAAAAAAATCCCACACACTCTCTACCTTGGTTACACTTGATCATGCTTTCCTAGGTTGAATACAATAAGGGGCACTAAAAAGGAAATACATATCCCACATACACCCTACCATGGTTGGCATGATCAATTTATTAATTATTCAATTTACGAGTCCCTTGTTTTTCTTGCGAGAAGAATTTCATTTCTCTCAGGATCCCTCGACGAGCATCTGGAAGGTTCATGATTGGATTTTATCTTTTTCCTGCTACATTTCCCTTTGGGCCTTCAACCCCTTCTTCCCATGAAATGAGGTACAATCCCTTCTTGGCTCAGTGCTCTTGAAAATCCAAAAATATGAGGAGATGAGATAGAATAAGTATGGAAAGTGATAAGTATGATCGAGAGTGGTACGATGAATATTCAAGGAACCCCCCAATAGCACCCTATTCCCAAAGGTGACCAACTTACTAGGAAAAAATGACACCCACTAAGTTTAAATAAAGAAAATAGTATAATTTCCAAGCAAACGTTTTGTAATCAAGAAATAATTATTTGCAATGCATTTAAATGCTTCCATTATTAGAGTGACACTTGCCATGATAGCATACTTATTACCTCATCAAGCAAGACTTGCTATCCTCTAGGGCCACGCTGGTGTGATGGATGCTACTCTACTGTTGGTGATGTATGGTGATGCATTAGTGAATAGGAGGGGCCCTGCAGGGATATACTGGTCAATATGGCTCTTGACACTCCATGTTTGCTACATGTGGGCCTCGAGACATGATCTCCTTATTTGCCCCTGGAATGAGGCAACAACAATACCTTCCCCCAAATCAACTTATAAAAAAATAGCCGTGATTTTCCTTCAGATAGAAGACACCTCCAACACCACGTATTCTAAGGATCCCTTGACATTCACCGTAAAAAAACTCCATGAATAAGTTTTATAAAATTTTGGGTCTTTTTGTAATTCATGGTGCCTACTCTCTACCAACTTTCCAACTCCAGATGCATAACCAACTTGATAGAATATTTGAATAGGTATTATATCCTTACTCTAGAAATCCATTTCATTTCTAGCCAACCAAAAGGCCCATGATGCAATACATGGTAGTGAATTATAATATTTTATCGATTTATCTTTTAACCAATTCTTCGTACACAAGCATAGATTCTCCAACCCAGTCTTTTCAATTTGTCAATTTCATACTGTCCTCCCAAAATTTTTTAGTCAAAGAACATTGAACTAGAAGATTATCAATTGATACATTATATTCTTTTTACATAATATGCATCTTCCTTATTCCTTCTTAATGGGAAAAATTACGCTAAAAAATCATTACAATGGATTTTTAAACGAATTTTCATCGATCTAATTCATCCATGAAAATACAAAGAGACATCATGAACCTCACGTTAAAATGTTACTTAACTTCTTCCTATCCTCTCAAAGATATTCAACTAAACTTCGAGGAGAATTCCCACACTTCTTTGGTTATATCTTTCACATCAAACCCTAATCAATAAAATAATAATAAGAAAGTGTTAAAACTACACAATTAGGGTGATTTTTAGGGTTTGTTGAAACCACAAAATGATGTATCATCTTTTCCTTTGAGGTAACTCCTCTAGATATGTGTCAATGTGCCTTAATTCATGTGAAATGCACCATAAAAATAAGTTAGCATGCTTTAGATGCCTTTTTGAGTGAGATGTCGCTCTTTGAAGGGTAAATTCATGATCAAGAAAGTTAAATACAACCTTTTCACCTATGGAGTGGAACACTCCTCTTCAAGTGACCTCCTTTGACCATATAATTTTTTTAACTGCCATATGGCATGATTCCAAGAAACGATGTTCCTCCTTTTGCCACATGTCATGCTTTGGGGCTCCTCTAGTGTTGGATGTTTTGCTCCTTTTACCTTTGAGTGAATAAAATGGGTCCATTATGGCACTTGTAATCTTCATAAGCAATGTTTTTTCTCATTTTAAGGTTTGATCATATCAACAATGCCACATGTCACCTCCTTATGCAAAACTTTTACCTTCAAATATGTAGAAAAGGCTTCGAACAATGTATCCTTTCCCCCAATTAACTCAATAGGTGAAATATGCCTCCAAATGTGTTGAAGCACCTCCATTATGGTTTCTTCTTGTCTTCAACATGCCCTAGCCACCTACTTGAAGAGGACGTTGTTACACATTATTTTCGTCATCCCTATGATCGTTAATGATGTAAACCTATCTGTTGCCTTCAGAGGGGTCAGTGGCCTGAGTTCCTAAAGAGAGAAGGGAGAAGAACTTTTCTTGAGAAAAGAAGTTGCATTTTCCTATGTAAAAACCTTATAAAAAAGTAAGTTCGCAGGTTGCTATATAGGCAGGGTGCGAGAATGACCCATTCTCGCAGGTTGCACTATAGCTAGGGTGCGAGGTGTTCACAGGTTGCTCTATAGCTAGGGTGCGAGAATTCCTGCACATGGGAAAAATGAGCGTTTTCTCGAATCTTCTAGAAGGAGAAACTTCTATGGTGAGGTGGCATCCGAATGGTTTGGATCTTACTCGCTTTCATGATTTAGTGGGATCATCCTAACCTCCTCACCTTATCCTCTTCAACTTATAA
>JASDQU010101266.1:50798-70563 GCA_032191745.1 Picea mariana | reverse complement strand
GAGGGAAAACTGTCTTTATTGATGTCATGGTAGTCCAAGACCCCTTGGATTTTGCTTTACTCCTTGGGCGAGATTATGTCTATGCCATGAAAGCTATTGTGTCTACTCTTTTTCGTGTGATATCTTTCCCTCACGATGGACGGGTTGTGACTGTTGATCAACTTTCATTCATTGATCCTACCTGGATTGCCTCCCTGAATGGTTCTTGTATAAAGACAGTATCGCCCCTACCACATATTAATTATGTGGCATTGTCACCCATGGCTTCAACTTCTGATGACTTAGATCCAGTAGTTGACATGGTGATCTCTTCGATAGGGTTTTTAGAGCCTGATCTCTTTACTCCTGTCGCGACCCTTGACATGGTGTCCTTCTAGAGTGTGTTTCTTTCTTCTAGTGAAGACCTCTTGGAAGCCATGACCGAGTTTTGTCCTTTGACATGGTGTCATTCCAGAGCATTGTCCTCTTGGAATCCATGATCAAGAAGAGAGGTCTTTGAGCATGGGTTTCTGATTTCAAGCTCGTTAAAAAATGAAACCACTTATCGAGGATAGTTTTTTGCATCTCTGAGGCAACCTCATTAAAAAATGAAACAGAGGTCTTTGAGCATGGTTTTTTTGATTTCAAGCTCGTTAAAAACTGAACTAACTTATGAGGATAGTTTTTGGTCTCTGAGGCAACCTCGTTAAAAATATGAAACAGAGGTTACGAGCATAGTTCTTGTTTCTATGTCAAGCTCATTAAAAAATGAAATAGTTTTCCCCCTCTCTTTTTGAGTCAAGTCCTTCATCTAGTATTTGAAGATTCATTTTCTCTGCCTTTTTCGTTGGATGAAACGAAGCTTGGGGGGCAATACTTCTAGCCTCTGGACTTCATGCTGAAGTAGAGCCACTACTTTCTTAAGCTGGGGGCTAAGTACCAACCATGCGTTGGGAAGTTGCAAGCATGCTTTCCTCTGGTTCAAGCTTGTGTAAAAATGAAACCAGGCCCAAGCATAGTTTTGTTTAGATTTTAAGCTTGTGTAAACATTAAAATCTATCCCAAGCATAGTTTTTTTTTGTTTTTAAAGCTTGCGTAAAAATGAAAACAATCCCGAGCTTAGTCTTTGTTCTTTCTCATGCTCGTAAATACATGAGAATAAGTTACCGAGCTTAGTCTTTGTTCTTTCTCATGCTCGTAAATGAATGAGAATGTAACCGAGTACACTTTTATCACTTTTTCGGACTCGTAAAGGTTATACGAAAAAGGAACCCCCTGGAGTTCCCTTTAAGCTCTTTTCAGACTCTCTAAACATGAAAAGATTGCCGAGTGACCTTGTTCTTTTCATGCTCGTTAAAGTATTTGAAGAAAACGTTCGATGAGCGATAGTTTATCACATTTTTTCTCTCGTTGAACTAATTTACGAAAAAGGAACTGGGAGAGTTTTCTTTAAGTGTTTTTCAGACTCTCTAAACATGAAAAACCCCTGAGTTTTCTATCTTTGGACTCGTTAAACAAACATCGAAAGGCCCATATGGGACCGAACCACTCCTTCCTAGGGTTCGTTAAACATACTCTGAGGGACTCGTCTAAAGGATGAGCTTACATTACAAGCATATGTTATCCTCCTCAAGCTTGCGTAAAAATAAAGAGGTACTCGCCAGAAATGGTGGGGGAAAAATTGGGAAAGAAATGTATCTAAACCTATATTCTGTGGAAGAGTCACTTTTGAACATGACACCCTTTCACTTGCCTTGTGTCTAGGTTGGAAAATCCCCTTGTCTCTTGATCATACTCTTTTATAAGATTACAAATTGGTATGTGATCCCTGTTGTTGAGTCATTATTTTCCAAGACAGTTGTCGTGTTGTCAATATGTTCAAAAATATGCCCAATTTGAAAAGCCTTCTATTGCATCAGCCATTCCTGAGTTAGTCCTGAGTCACTTGTTACTATGATCTACATCAAATCTTGTTACTTGTTTCGTGTCATTGATGTGGGATACATTAAGGCCATCCTGTGACGAGTTTTTTTCTGTCGACTTCAACTCATTATCTAGGAATTAGACTTAGAAACTAATTGGTACCTTGGAACTTGCATGCCTCAATGGAAGGTTTCCTCGCTTTCGACAGTGGGTTTTCATTATTGACCCCTGATCAGAAGATTCCACCGAGTGTTCGACTTCAGCTCATTTATTCACATTTGTTGGATTGTACTAGTGTACCTTGGGATTCATTGACATTAATGGTGATTTCCCTCGCACTTGTTAACAGTATACACTAATGACCGGTAATCAAGTGATTTCTGCCATGTTCGACTTCAATAGATGTATTCACATGGTTAGATTCGTACTATAGAGTGGTGGAGATGAAGACCCTGGATATTTTCTGGCAGATCTAGGTTGCATTGGAGTATATTCAGTGTACTGTTGCATAGATCCACATTGTATGTCTGGTGGCTATGTTCAAATTTGAGTCTTTAACACATAGATCCACAGTGTATTTTTGGTGGCTATGTTCAGATTTGAGTCATATCGGCATTGATCCACAGTGTATGTTTCGTGGCCATGACCTGTCTTACTTGACATGGATATTCGCATGTCGGCATTTATTCTTTGAGTCAATTGTATTTTGAGTATGGGAATGCCTACCTCAGTGATGATATATTATTGTACTGTATTNGATCCACAGTGTATGTTTCGTGGCCATGACCTGTCTTACTTGACATGGATATTCGCATGTCGGCATTTATTATTTGAGTCAATTGTATTTTGAGTATGGGAATGCCTACCTCAGTGATGATATATTATTGTACTGTATTTCCTTGTTTGTTGGCAGGTTTCCGACCGACCATTCCTTGTTCCCTACACACACTTGACAAAGTATTTAAGCTATCACTCTTTTCTAACTTCATACTTTGGGGGGCTCTCTGTTACACATTATTTTCGTCATCCCTATGATCGTTAATGATGTAAACCTATCTGTTGCCTTCAGAGGGGTCAGTGGCCTGAGTTCCTAAAGAGAGAAGGGAGAAGAACTTTTCTTGAGAAAAGAAGTTGCATTTTCCTATGTAAAAACCTTATAAAAAAAGGAAGTTCACAGGTTTCTATATAGGTAGGGTGCGAGAATGACCCATTCTCGCAGGTTGCACTATAGCTAGGGTGAGAGATGTTCACAGGTTTCTCTATGGCTAGGGTGCGAGAATGCCTACACGTGGGAAAAATGAGCGTTTTCTCGAATCTTCTAGAAGGAGAAACTTCTATGGTGAGGTGGCATCCGAATGGTTTGGATCTTACTCGCTTTCATGATTTAGTGGGATCATCCTAACCTCCTCATCTTATCCTCTTCAACTTATAAAAGGAGAGGAGTTCTCATGAAAAAAGTTAGCTTTGTTGGTTCTTGATCTTGTTCTTGATTGGCTTGGAATTATCAGCTTGGTTGAAGTGGCTTTAAGATTTGCTTTGTCAAGATAGATTGTGAGTAGCTATCAGATCTATGGTTTCAAAATCCTTGGAGAAATAAGTGTGTGGGGAATGAAGGACAGTTGGAAGGGACCTTACGACATCAAGGCCATGGTTGTAATCTCTCTTTCAAATTTAATATGATACAGTAATATGATTCTTTCCCATAAAGCTATTTTCACTTTATTGTATAATTCCTTGATCATATACATAGATTGACCATTGAATAGATTGTGCTTTCTTCACTTTGGTTGGTTTGTGTTGTCTTGGTCTTGACTACACGAGAGCACTGGAGCGAAGCGGGAGCAAAAAATACCATAGGAAGCGATAATAAGGTATGTTATTTGTTCTTGCCTCCTATTTAATTCAATGGTCAAAATCTAGGGAAAGAGTCATGTTTTTCTTGCTTTGTTCTAGATCCAGGTGGATCTAGGGAGATCGGTTAGTGTCCGCACCTACGGATTTATCCAATAACACCCTCTCTCCCTATAGGTACAAAATTGGTACCCCCTACCCTATACAAAATGGGTATCAACTACCCTGTACAAAATGGGCTCTCAAGCCTATACAATATAGAACCCTGGCCCTCATGGTGCCCCCAGAGCTTCCTTTCCCCTAGGTCCTCTATCAGTTGGAGGAGCCCCACCAGTTGGGGGCCCTCCTGGTCCAAGGGGATGCTGACAAGTCATCGCTACCCCCACTATAGCTTTTTGATGGATCAGAGTATGCCACTCCATAGGCATTCCCACACACTACTCCAAGACCTCCTCATCCTGTATGTGGCCCCACATTGCCTTCGATACACCCTCCAATACCGAATCGAAGTGGAGGCGCAAGTCCTCTACCAACACCCCAGCCTATTCCTGTGGAGCATGTGTTGGTCCAACACCAACATCATCCCGTCTATTCCTCTTCCACACCCTCGTCTCTACTGGTGGTGGTCATACTAGTCCTTGATGGGATGACCCCCCATCCATATTTTCTTCTTGGCCTCGAGGTCCCACATCTTCAAAACAACACCAAAGGTAGAGTCAACATCCATATATAAATAGAAATACATGCTATGCTATCAAAATCACAAAACATAAATACATAGACATACCTCGAACATCCCAGTCCTCCCCTGGAGGTAACATCATGTCGGGGTCATGTCGGTAATCCATACCAATGTATGGGTACTGTAGTGTCACCTATGGAATTTGTCACCACAAGCATGACACCGTAGCTGTGAAGTAATGGCCACCCTCTCCTCCCCCATGTCAAGCCATCACATGGACCCACCACATCAGAGGTGACTCTCGTGGCCCTGTAGGATCTAGCAAAATCATAGGGTGCAATAGGGGAGCCCTCTCTAGAAACCAAGCCACCAGAATAGAGCCAAAAGGAAAAGTCACCGCATTCAGATGTCCGACACCGGTGAATATTCCCCATTATCCTAGAGTGCAACATAATCCCCTTGTCAAAGTGGTCCCCATCCAGAACCCTCTCCATGATCCTTAGGTGATCTCCTATGGTCTGCTGAGTCCCCAAGGATCCATAGATCCTCACCACCATGGAGGTGATACACTTCGTCAGGAGGTCCTCGATTGTCTCGATCCTGATGACCGACCCTGACATCGGGTGCAGCCCTGTGCAGTGGCGATGTGCCAGGTTACCCACTCTCTCATCCCTCGACAACTGGGGGTCAGTAGGAATGGCCATCCCATGGAATGAGAGCCTTGTCAGAAAATAGAGATCCTCGATAGCCAAGAATGTAAGCTGCTGCCCCCTGATGATGAAACACTGTAGATCAATGCTCCATATAGCAATTAGATATTGGAGCAAGAAATCCTGTGACCGTATCAACAAGAAGTCAAAGAACTTGAGAAACCTGTAGGCTGCCAAGTGCCTCCGAACTCCAGGTTGCTGGCTCACCGCCTCTTGGAGATGGTCCCAATGTTTCTCTCTCCAATGCACTAGCATCATTCTCTCTGATCAATGTTGATCACTTGCATCCACACAAAAACACTTGGTCAACCCTCATCATCCATAAAAAACATTAAAAATTTCAAAATTTCAAACACCCTTAGCCTTGCCTCCAATGCGCAACTTTCATTCATACAGGTGCGCACATGTGTGCGCCTGTTCATTGCACAGCTGTGCACTCATGCACAACTGTTGAAAAAATAACTATGCACCCCATGAGCATTTGTCACCCAGACATGTGGACACATATGTGCACCTATTCTCTAGACATCTATGCACTGATGCACAACTGTCTGAGAAACAGCTACGCACAATGAGCAATTGTCGGTTTAACAGGCATGCATCTCATGCGTGCTTGTACTTCCCTACCCTGTGATCACATGCATGGCTGTGTCAAGCAAAATTGCACACTATGCATGAGAGAAAGATTTATACCAACGCATCTATGCATGGGTATTTTTCCTTCTCCCACAAACTGGTGGGCCCCTACCCAAAAAATACCTTTGTATGACCATCCGTACACCCCCTAACTCAAGTCTACAAATTTCAAATTATGCGGGAGGATGGGACCACTATCCCGGCTCTCGTAACTACCGGATTGGTCGATGCGAGCTCTCATAATATCGAAATATCCCAATAATTCTCTCGTCAAATCACTATAGCAATGGGTACAAATGAGGTGGAATTGTGGGCCCACCAGCCATATATAGTCCCTTTTTTCCAAACTCCCACACTCAGTTACAAGAGCCTAGAGCCTTTGTTTTCTGATGAGTTCTAAGCCATGGGATCCTGGTCCCACCATCTACACATTCACAGTCCCCAGGTCATCATCTGAACTTGGCCCCGAAGGAGAATTTTTCACACATAACATTCAGGTACACATGCTCATGCTCAAAATTATTAGATAACTGCTATATGTTCTTTATCATCAGATATTGTTCACGTCGGGTATTTGGTTTTCATGTGTGCATGTACCTAGTCATCAAATAAACACAACCCCTTCAGGTATATGTTTGACACTGGAATGTAATTATTCCCTCTGTAAATCAATTGCACCTCCCAGTGAAACCCTCTCATGTTTACCTTTAGGGTCCTTACATCCGGCTCGATAGTATTTTTACCTTTGCTACATTTTGGTACTGTCACCAGGTAGCACTCTCCCCCACATGAGTTGTTCCATTCATAGTTCCCCTTTGCAACTTGACACTCATGCCGATTTCACCCCTAGGGATGGGAGTCCTGATAGTCTCATGCACTTCCGACAATGAGCCACATACTTCTTCTCGTTATATTTCTAGCTTTCCCAAATGGACTCCCATGTCATCTCATCTCGGTTCTATTGACTGTGCCTTCACAGTATCATCAACCCTCCATCTCATCCACCATCAGTTTTCCCATCTGCATATTTCCCTCCATTCATTTACCTCATACAAAAACCCACCCATGGGGGACCCACCCTCCACCATTTCTCTTTCACAACTTGCGCCCTCACAGGCCAAGCCATCTTGCACTGGGGAATCCATTTCTGTATCTGTAAACTCAACCCAAATTATTCTTTATTTATTTGGTAATTGTAAAAATCCTTTTTTCCAACATGTACTTGTCTTTTTGTCATCACCCTTTATGACCTTCTTTTCCCGGCAGAGAAACCTATGTCTCTCTTGGTTGGGGAATCCACTCTTTTTTCATTCCGACATCATTCATAAACCTCGAGTATCCCAAGTCCATATTCCCATGATCTCTAAGTTTTTCCACTTTGTTATCCTCTGGCACAGTTTAACCCCATATCTGGTCATCCCCCTGACACTAGATATAGTTTTACGGTTGTTTCCACTAATCCTTCAAAATTCCCCAACCAAGGGAAGTCTCGAGTCTCACCACATATTGACTTCGTTCATGTCACCTGTCAGTGATCTCATCTCAGTGGATTTCATGAATCCCTTTGCTTCTTGGAGTCACATCTCCCTTTATGTCAACATCAAAACAGTTTCCAGAAGGGTGAAAATATCTTGACTCTCATTACAATTACAACGAGGATTCTCAGATGACAAAGAGAGAATCATCATTTCTCTCCGAGTTCGTTGACCCCCATAACATTCTACTTCAACAAACTCTCATGTTACGATGGGTATTACTATGCGACTATTGTAGTTGTTCCATACCATCTAAAGACCTATGAACTCGTCAGGCCATCAATACCTATGAGTCATCGACACTTCTTACAAGCATCCTTGCCTCATTTGAGAGTATGTTCACCATTCAGAACTGTCATCTCTTGTTATCAACCGCTCCTGAGGGCTGCAGTTATCTACATAAACATACATCTTTAGTTAACGTCTCACCTTTTGGTTACATGACATGAGCATGGGGCATGCCTGCCTCGTTTGTACACATATTTTCTTTTTTCTCCCCAGAGAAAGGTTTGGGTCCCACAGTTTCCCCTCTCCCTCTGACGGATCTCTATTGTAGTTTCTCTCAACACTCTTCATTACAATGGCACTCTCAGTAAAAGAAACATTGATGTATTTCGGCTATATGTATTCTCCTAACCTCACACATCATGGGGAATCTGTTATCACTGAAATATCGTTCACAACATTGCATGCAAATGGTTACTATTAGCAAAAGATTTTGATAAATTGATGTTGTTTCCTTTGGAAACAAACCCTTGGTGAAAAAATGGAGAAAATGGGTCTTGACGAGACCCACATTTTGTTTTTATCCTAAGTTTTTGGTGACTTGACAGTTTTGGTGCATTGTGATAAGAAGCACGTAGATCTCAACAGTTGAGCGAGGCGCGCTCAAATCTACGATCAACAATGCATATCGGACCCCCCCGACCTTCTTCCTTTAACGAGGGGGGAGGGGTCTGAGTTGGTGGTTTTCTGGGGTGGGTGCCCCACGAAATTTCTCCTCCACAACAACTCAGACCCCTCCCCGCACTTTACCTCTTACTGCCTACCCCCCCCTCTGAGTAAACCGCCAGACCACCTTCCCATACCACCCGTGCTCCTCTGACACCTATCCTCCACTCGCACAATCGCATGCCTGTCCCTTCCCCGCTGTCATTTCTCCCCCTCTCACCTCCCGACATCTATCTTCCACTTGTGCTCCATGTAATCTTCACCACCATTTTTCGTTTCCTCCCGGTCACCTCCACTACCTATCACATAGTTCTGCCATCCTATCCTTTCTCTTCGCCACATCACCCTCGTGCCTTTTCACCTCATCTCCCACATGCTGACACTCATGTATTCCCAGTCAAAACCAAACAAAGAATTCTACATGGCCATCATTCACTCATTGTGTCCCATGAACTTGTGCCAAGCACCTCACCAACTCATCATCATCATCGTCCACATCCACCTGCCAGTGTTTCCTGCAAAATTCCAGCAAATATACAGGTGACGAGTTGAGTCAGGCCCATCCTGATCCTGATGCAGATAGTTATTGAAATTGAGGGAGGTGGTTGAAACCTCGTTTCACCACATAAATGGAAATACAGAAAGTACTGGTAGATCTGAGCTTGCGTCCAATAGAAAACTGCATGCACAGTCTGACAGAGAAGGTCCAGATGAAAGAGCTTGTGTCTGACAGAAGACTGCATGCACAGTCTGCAGAGAAGATGCAGAAGTCAAGCCTTGAATGCATGAATCGATCGCTCCTTTGGTGGTTGTAGTTAGTCTAAGTATAAGTATGTATTTTTGATATTTTGTTAAGGTCGATGGTTGAGCAAGGCTCCCACATTGTAATTTTTTGATGAAGCACATTGGTTCTTTGGTTATGTATATGATTTGAGAGTTCTTGTTTAATATAATTCAACTTTCTTCTTCATCTTATTTTCCTCTAATACTGAAGTGTCCATGATTGAAGGATTCCCATGGATTGTTATAACTGTATTTTGATGGATGTTTGATTACAGTGTTGTTATGGTGTTCATTAGTTTCCTGAAACTTTGAATATAAGAGGATATTGTGTTTGAGGTTTTTCCTCCTTAGGCTACTTGAAGACCTTATGTCCATGGAAAACCTCTATAGTTTCCTCACCAAAGTCTTCCTCATACTCACATTTACTACAACTCACTGAATGAATTTGATCAAGACCTCAATTGCCTATGTGTGCTAGTCCAATTTTCTGAGTTAAAACAAAATTGTCTTGAGTCCTATCCATTTGACCTCTTTAAAATCAATTCATAGTGACATATAACCTAATGGGTATTGGGCTTACCTTCAATGCGATATGAAGGTGACTTCTAGTGCTAAAATTTCTAGCACCACTATCAGGGAACGAATTGAAGACATTTCCCTGGGATAGAATGACAAAGAGCTTCTGATTCTAAAGGTGCATCATATATCATTACCATTGAATATTGCAACTTGCACCTGGAGACTCCATTGTTTTAGTTGTGGCTCTGAAAGGCAAACACACGAGGTCCACTCCACAGTTGCCTCTAGCAGTGCCTGGAACTGACCTAGAGAAAATAATTAGAAAAGGAAAGACCTCTCGAGAAGGTACTTCAACTACTGTACCAGGTGATCCTGGTAATTTTCTTAATCCCTCTTTTCAAACTTCAATAACTGCTTCTAATTCTCCTATTACACTGTCTACTAGAGTTTCAAGGACTTTAAAGTTTGGGAGTGTTCATGTTGATTTCTCCCCTCCTGGTCTTAGTTTGGAAGGATAAATCTTTGACACTCCTATTTCTCCTGAGTTTGTACCATGGTTTAAACCCAAGACCTTGGAAGATTTTGCCACTTCGGGCTTTGCCACTCCTCCCCTTATTAGAGTTGTTGCATTTACAGAAGAGGAAACCTATGTTCCCTAGAGCTTGTAACATTTTCCCCCAACCCTCAGTCGTTTCCCCTTTCACCCAGAAACATAGTTCCAATATCCCCTGTTCAAACCCCATCTCCTCCTGGTTCTGCTCCCATTCACATCCCAATGGTATGTGCTAATCCCCCTAGGAACATAATGGATTCCATAGTGGCTGATAGATACACCCCTCTCATCCTTCCTCAGCCTCTAAATGATATCCCAGCTGGTGGCTAACTTTAGCAGTTGCTTAAGTTCATAGGTGAGGGAGACATAACTACAGAAGAACAACTTGCATCCTTTTATAGTTATGTAGACAATTATGTCATTGTGAATGAATATGTATGGATGAGAATTTTTGTTCATAGCCTTGGTGGAGAGGCTAGGAAATGGTTTAGGGCCTTGGATCCTAGATCTATTGATGGGATTGAAGCCATAGATGATTCATTCTTAAGACATTCGGGGGATAAAAAGGATTTCCTTTACTATATTACAGATTTTGGATCACTTAAGAAAGGAGAAGGGGAATCTATTTCTGACTTTTCAAAGAAATTTAATAAAATGTACAATAAGATTCCTGCTAAGATTAAACCTACAAAAACCTATGCCAAAATTAATTATGCTAGTGCTTTCGACCTTGATTTCTACCTTCTGTTAAGAGAAAGAAGAGCTACTTCCTTGGATCATATGCAAGATGCGGCCCTGGAAGTGGAGTCCAATATATTGGTAGTTGAAAAACTTAGGAGTAAGGCTGATAGAGACAGAGGAAAGGGGAGGTCTGAAGCTTCAACCTCTAGTTCCTCAGCTCCCCACCCTCAAGTAGATGAATTGACCAAGCTGGTAAAGCCACTTTCTAATGAGGTGGAAAGTTTGAAATTAGAAGGAAAATAGAGCTATAGAAATCCCCCTAATGCTGAAAATAGGATTAAACTCAGAAGACCAAATAACACCCCTCATATTATCCAAAGAGATTAGAGTAAAAAGGATAGGGATGATCAGAAAATCCAAGACCCTCTCCAAAATAGCCTTGTTACTGATGAAGAAGGAGAGGAAGAAGAGGTTGATCCTAAAATCCATTGTCTTGGAGACACCTCCTCATTTCCCCACTTAACCCAATCTGCATATGAGGAGTCTCTCATGGACAATCAACTAAATGAGATAAGTAAGGGGGAGAAAACTAGTAGCATTCCAAATAAATACAACCTCAGTTCCAAGAAGAAAGAAGGAAAGCCTGGAATTCCTGATCATCCTACCAGAGAAGAAAATCCTGATAAAGATGTAGGAGACAACAACAAAGATAAGAAGGCACAAAACCCCCCACTAGTGGCCAAAAGACTTGCCCCAGAAGTGAAGGAGATTTTGAAACTTCCTTCGTCTTTTATCTTTGAGCATGAGATTCAAAAGATTAGGATCCTTGTACCTTTTTTGGAGTTGATAAAAAATGCAGAATTTAAAAAGTATCTTTCCAAAATGTTGCAGCCCAAACCCTCCTTAAATTCCACTGATTTCGTAAATCTTCAAGATGAAAATCCTGCTGTCATACTGGAACCCTTGGTGGAAGATATAAATGACTCCTCCCATCCTTTCTACACATCACTGAACATACATGATAAGGTATTGCATAACCGTTTGATGGAATCATGTGCATCTCATAATATCATGCCCAAAAATGTCATGGATGAACTTGGATTAGAAATCACAAAGACTTACCATGAATTATATTCTTTTGACTCTAGGAAAGTGAAATGTATTGGGGTCATCAAAGATTTGGTTGTGAACTATTTTCGGTTTCCCATGAAAAGTGTGGTCATGGATATCGTGGTGGCTTATGTCCCCCCCAAGTTTGGGATGCTCTTGTCAATATATTGGCTAAAAATACTTGGAGTAACCTCACATATTCTACCATGGACCTCACATGGACCTCACATATTCTACCATTCTTTTGTTTGGGGGGGAACATAGAAGACTTTACAAGGAAGCTCAGTTGGCCTACATTATTAGTAACAAAGAAAATCCCACCAACCATCCTATTTTTGCACTTGACACTGATTTGGGATCCAGTTTATTGCAGCTCACTGATGCTCCTAACCTCCTATTGAAATCAGAAAAAAGACCATTACTTTTGGTGAAGATTCTCCTCCAATAACTTCTGTTTGGAAGATGTTCTTTGATGGAGCCTCTTCTAGGGAAGGTGCTGATGCTAGAGTGGTGTTTGTTTCACCTACTCAAGAGGCTATATCTTTCTCATACAAGTTAGAATTTGAAACTACCAATAATGTGGCAAAGTATGAAGCTCTTGTTTTGAGTTTGAGGACTACAAAATACATGGGGATTGAAGATATATCAGTGTTTGGAGATGCTGAATTAATTGTCAATCAGATCAAAAATCTTTATCAAGCTAAGCACACTAGGCTAAGAAGTTATAGAAATGAAGTGTGTGACCTAGTTGACAATTTTTTCTTAGCTTTCAACACTTCATTTATTCCAAGAGAGGAGAATTCCATGGCTGATTCTTTGGTTGTTTCATCAAGTAATTTCAGAGTCCCTCTACCACCTAAACTCAAGTATGATATAGAAGTGAAATATTGACCCTCTATACTTGACAATGTTAAGCATTGGAAAGTGTTTGAGGATGATCTTGAGATCAAAATATTCCTTGACAATGTTGATGAGTTTTCTGCATTACTTATTGATCAAGATCATGATTCTAAAAGTTATCCTCATCCTGATGTTTTTGTAAACAAAATTGCTAATCATCATATTGTTCAGTTGCCTAGAAATCATATTCCAAAGGGACTAGTTCCTTTGGAAATACTATTTGATAGGAATGATATGACAGTGAAAGTTAAAGGTTCAACTGATGATGCTGATGTAACTGAGTGCAATATTGGTATAGAGAAGGATCCAAAATTTGTCAAGTTGTCAAGAATCTTGTCAAGGGAACAAAGGGATGAATATACTGAACTGTTAAAAGAGTTTGCTGATGTGTTTTCCTGGACATATGAAGATATCAGAGCATATGACACAAGTTTAATTGAACATAAGATCCCATTGAAGGAAGAGGCCAAACCATTTAGGAAAAAATTGAGACAAATAAATCCTATGTTGCTGCCTATTATGGAGAAAGAGGTAAAAAATATTTTGGATGCAAAGATTATCATTCCTTTGAGGTATTCTGAATGGGTGGCCATCTTGGTCTAGGTGAGAAAGAAGAATGGACAAATCAGACTTTGTGTCAATTTCTGGAACCTGAACAGAAGATCTAAGAAGGATAATTACCCCTTGCCAAAGATGGAGCACATATTGCAGAGGGTGACAGGTGCATCTGGGATGTTCATGATTGATGGATTTTCTGGCTACAATGAGATCTCTGTCTTGCCTGAAGACAGAGAGAAGACATCCTTCACTACTCCTTGGGGTACATTCATGTACACTAAGATTCCCTTCGGATTGATGAACGCAGGGGAAACCTTTCAACAAGGCATGGACATAGCCTTTATTGGAGAAAGGGATAGATTTATAGTCATATATATAGATGACATCATAGTATTATCTAGGTCTGATAAAGAGCATTGTTATCATCTGAAGAGGGTTTTCCCAAAGTGAAGAAAGTTTGGTCTCTCTTTAAATCCCAAGAAGTCTTTATTTTCCATGCAAGCGGGAAAATGTTTGGGGCACATTGTGTAAGGTGCAGAGGTGAATATTGATCGGAATAGAGTGGAGGCCATCCATTCCTTGTCACCTCCCATATCCAGGAAAGAGGATCAATATTTCTTGTGTAAAATTAACTTTCTAAGAAGGTTTGTTTCTAATTTTGTTGAATTGGTTAAATACATTACAACCATGCTTAGGAAGGGGAATGAAGTGAAATGGACTACTGAGTTCAGATATTATTTCAACCAAATGAAGAGGGCGTTGACTGAAGCACCTGTTCTCATCAGCCTAAGATACTCCAAGGATTTTCTAATTTTTTCCTTTGCTTCATCTGACACAGTAGCAGTTGTTTTATTACAGAAGAATGCTGAAGGGTTAGAGCAGCCCATTGCCTTTTTCAGTAGGGCATTGAGAGATATTGAAATAAAATATGACATAATTGAAAAATAGGCCTATGCTTTGGTCAAAGCCATCAAGGCTTTTAGGTTCTATGTTATGCATTCAAGAGTCATTTCATATGTCCCTTCACCTTCTGTGAAGGATATTCTCATTCAACCTGACATAGATGGAAGAAGGAACAAGTGCATTGCCAAAATCCTAGAATTTTAACTTGAAATAAAGCCCACCAAATTGGTTAAAGGCTAAGGTTTAGCTAGGTTGCTGGTTGAATCTAATGGCAAAGATTTGGGGGTTAATTTCATCAAAAGTTTCTTAGAAAATCAACAAACTGAGTTGTCTGATAGAGGTCCTCAAGTCAACCCTCCATTGGCAGAATGTGCTTGGTACAAGGACATTATATTTTTTCTACAAAAGCTGTGACCTCATGATGGTATGGACAAGAAGAAGGTAAGGGATTTAAATCTCAAATCAACTAAATACTGTCTTATTGATCAAGTCTTGTATTGGAAAGACCCTATGGGAGTGATTTTGAGATGTTTAAACACACAGAAGGCCCAAAGGATTATGTTTGATTTTCAAGAAAGTTTATGTGGGGAGCATCACTTCTAGAGAACCACAACCTATAAGATTATTAGGGATGGATATTTATGGCCTAGTGTATTCACCGATGTTTGTGAAAATATCAAGGCTTTTTTTAAGTGTCAGAAATTCTCTAGAAAGCAACAACTCAGGTCTTTTCCATTGAAGCCTGTGGTAGCTTCAAAACCCTTTCAACAGTGGGGCCTAGAATTTATTGGGGAAATTCATCCTGCTTCAAGTGGTCAACATAGGTGGATCTTGACTGCCACGGATCACTTTACCAAGTGGATATAAGCCATCCCCACAATGAGTGTTTCCCACAAGGTAATCATTAGTTTTCTTGAGGATATTATGGAAAGATTTGGTTGTCCAAACAGGATTGTCACTGATATTGCTGCATCTTTCAAAGCTGAACCATTGATTCAATTTTGTGAACAGTTTGGAATTGCATTGATTCACTGTACTCCTTACTACCCCCAAGGGAATGGATTGGCAGAATCCTCTAACAAGAGAATTATAAAGATAATCAAGATATTGTTAGAGAACAACAAAAAACCATGGGATTCAAAGCTCAAATTTTCTTTGTGGGATGATAGAGTGACAACAAAGAGGTCTCTTGGTGTCTCAACTTTTCAGCTTGTGTATGGAGTTGAGGTCATTTTCCCTTCTCATCTTGCCTTTATCATGGAAAAATTCTTCCAAGACTACCAAGGGGAACCTTATGGTATGATCAAAATAATACAACAGCTGGTAGAAGTGCAGCAGACTAGAGAACAATTACTAGACAAAGCACGTGACCATCAATAGAAGATCAAGCAAGCCTTCGACAAGAAGGCAAGCAAAGAGGATTTTCAGCTGGGAGAGCTAGTCCTCAAATGGGATGCACACAAGTAGGACAAAGGAAAGCACAGTAAATTCAAAGCCTTGTGGATTGGACCCTTAAAATTTTCTGAGGTGTTTTTAAATAATGCTTACAAATTGCAGAATTTGGAGGATGCTAAATTTTTTGGTGGCCCTGTAAATGGGCATTTTCTGAAAAGGTTTTTTGCTTTAGCCATGAGTGGATTTTTCATTCCATTGTAAATATAATTCTTCTTTTATTTTTTAATAAATGACCCCATATCCCTAAGATAAGGCGCTAGAACTACTGAAGTTCTTAGATCCTAACAGGGAGGTCTCTATCCCCCATGGAGGCAATGTTAGCACAAGTTTTTGATAAATTGATGTTGTTTCCTTAGGAAACAACCCATTGGTGAAAACATGGAGAAATGGGTCTTGAAGAGACCCACATTATGTTTTTATCCTAAGTTTTTAGTGACTTGACAGTTTTGGTGTGTTGTGCTAAGAAGTGTGCAGATCTCAATGGTCGACCGAGGCGCACTTAGATCTACGGTTAGTAGTGCATATCAAAGCCCTAACCTTCTGCATTTAACAGGGGGGTCCAAGTTGGTGGTTTTTTTGCACACGCCCCTCATGACGTGTCGTCTCCACATCAACTTAGACCCCCCCCCGGCGCTTTACCACTTACCGCCTACCCCCCCTCCGAGTAAACTGAAAGACCACCTTCCCATACCACCTACGCTCCCGCTGACACCTGTTCTCCACTTGCCTGACCACATGCCTGTCCCTTCCCCATTGTCATTTATCCCTGTCTCACCTCCCGACATATGTCTTCCACTTGTGTTCCATGTCATCTCCACCACCATTTTTTGTTTCCTCCCTGTCACCTCCACTACCTATCACATCATTCTACCATCCTATGATTTCTCTTCGCCACATCACCCTCCTGCCTTTTCACCTCATCTCCCTTATACTGGTGCATGTGCATTCCCAGTCACCACTAACCACAACCTTCCACATGGCCACTGTTCACTCATTGTAGCTTGGGAATTTGTTCCAAGCACCTCGCCAACTCATCATCATTAGTGTCCACGTCCACCTACTAGTGTTCCCTACAAAAGTCCAACAAAGATACAGGTGCCAATTTGAATCAAGCTCATCTTGATCCCTATGCAGGTAGTTAATGAAATCGAGGGAGGTGGTTGAAACCTTGTCTCACCACATAAATGGAATGCCAAAAAGAATTGGCAGTTCTGAGCTCACGTTCGATAGAAAATAGCATACAGAGTCTGACAGAGAAGGTCCGGATAAAAGAGCTCACRTTTGACAGAAGACTACATGCACAGTCTACAGAGAAGATGCATAAGTCAAGCCTTGAATGCATAACTCGATGGTTGAGCAAGGCTCCCACATTGTAATGTTTTCATGAAGCACACTGATTCTCTGGTTATGTTCATGATTTGAGACTTCTAGTTTAACATAAGTAAGSTTTCTTCTTCATCTTATTTGCCTTTGATACTGAAGTGTCCATGATTGAAGGATTCACATGGATTGTTATAGCTGTATTGTGATGGATGTTTGATTATAGCGCTAATATGGTGTTCTTCAGTTTCTTGAAACTTTGAATATAAAAGGATCTTATGTTTAAAGTTTTTCCTCCTTAGGTTGCTTGAAGACCCAATGTCCATGGAAAACCTCTACAGTTTCCTCACCAAAGTCTTCCTTCTACTCACCTTTACTACAAATCACTGACTGAAGTTGATCAAGACCTCAATTGCCTATGCGTGCTAGTCCAGTTTTCTGAGTTAAAACGATATTGTCTAGAGTCCTATCCATTTGACCTCTTTAAAATCAATTCATAGTGACATATAACTTGATGGCTACTGGGCTTACCTTCAATGCAATTTGAAGGTGACTTTTAGTGCTAACAGTTACAGAAACAAAGAAATGCCAACAACAATTAGTTCACCTGTAGCACTGAAATGCATTCAAAAGGCAAAAAACTATACAATTGGGAAAACATTGACATGCACGAATTCACCAAAGGAAGTGTGCACATAGTGCATGGGCTAATAAATCCCTCAGAGCACATAATGCACCAAATGCATGATTGTGTACGAGAAAAGCCGTAAAATTCTATGAACGACACATTTATGGATATTGTCGGCCCCTCAACCACTTATGGACCAGCTCACAACATGATTTGACCTTCATATCCAAGGGAAATATGAATGGGGGGCTGGTCAAGGACTAGAGGGTGCCCTAAAAGGCCCCTTGTTCACACCAAGAACCAATTACATTTTTCCTTTAATAAATGCTATAAATAAGAGCCATGGGTGCACTAAGAAACCAATATCTTCATAGTATTGTTATGTTGCCTCAATTCTTCCTTGAGAATCCTATTTTCTCTTTGGAGCCTTCAAGCATCAATGCAATAGGTCATTCCACTCACCTCTTGAGGGAATATGATTTTTTTTTCTTCACCATTTTCCATTTTTCTTCCATTGTAAGAATATCTCTCCATTAGGGAACTCAAGAGCCCCCCCCAAGGAGAAAGAGGGGACTCATAAGTCCTCATTTTTCTCTACGGTGTTTTTCCTACTAATATATTGATCCATTGGTAGCATTATGTTGGTCATTGGTAGATTTGTATGGTTCTAAGTTTCTCATGCTTTCTAACTTTTATTTCTTAGTTGTTTTAGTTTATTTCTTTGTTTACACATGTGTTTGTCTTGTTTAACCCACTCACAAACTTTTGTCTTGTCTAGAAGGCTCATCTAGACATGCAAGTGTTTTTTTTTTTGGCTCACCCAAGTGACAAAACCAACACAACAATGAAATTAACCATTAAATGGTTAAATCAACATTAACATGTGTGCATAAATCCTAATACTTTAATAAAAAAATAATCCAACAACCCAATAGTCTCCAATAGATTGAATCAACATGAACATGTTCCAATGGGGGGTGTGTGCTCCAACAGGTGTTGTACCATGAAAATAAAAGTTATACCTCCTATCAAAGTTCACCATGATAACAACACAATGATAAAATAGAAGCTCAACCTAGGCTTGAATCTAGGGTGCACCACCAAAGGGCTATAACATGATAATACCTCATCAAACCCTAGGAAAAGTCTTGATCATAAAATATGTATGTACTACTCCCCATCATCTAAATCAAATTTAGGAAAAAGTACATCAGTGAGGATCCTAACATCATCATACACATTTCCACCTAGGTGATATCTAGCAAACGTTACAATATCAAGGTGTATTGCCTAGGGAAATATCACCAAGGCAAAGTGCAGTACCACAACGCACATCATCCAAGCAAGGCTGATGATGTGTGGCATATTCCTAATACTTTAATGGGATTCAAAACACATTAATACTCAATAAACAACTACTTGATAAATTGCACAAGCTTCATCAGTTATTTTATCTTGTCTTTGTTTTTTTCTCTCATCTAAGCTATTGACCATATTCCACTTATTATCCACCAAGTTACAGACCATTCTCTTATGTGGGTATAATAAGAGTAATATTTGAGACTTGAAACCATCCCATAGCATCAAGGCATGCATCTAGTGAAACCATGTCAAATTTCAATGGCTACAGGAAAAGCTTGAGAAAATTTCAATGTTGGCCCCATTAAGTGGTCACTTTGCAGGGTCGACGAGAATCAACACATATTCTAGTAATGAAGACTGGTCATGTTGCTGTATCTAATTGGTATTCTCTTTGGTCACTTTTTCCTTTTGAGTTCTCACACGACCATATCTTCTTTGACCCCTTTTCATGACCTAACGACCTCCTGGTGGTATATTCCTAATACTTTAATGGGATTCAAAACACATTAATGTTAATGTTTATACCATTATTATAGTTCTTTGCATTTCAATAGATAAAAGCATCATAAGAACAAGATCACTGAGAAATACACATTCACAAGAGACACAACATTTATCCTAGGAAACCCTCTAGGGGAAGAAAACCCAACAAAAACTTCCTTATCATAAATAGCTTATACAATGTTCAAGAGATAACTCAAACCAATACAGATAGTCCTCCCCAAG
>JASDQU010101266.1:21176-32885 GCA_032191745.1 Picea mariana | reverse complement strand
CCACATGCCTATCCCACCCTGAGAATTTTTAGCCTTCTCTTCTTAATAGTCCTTTGGCTGCCCCACCTCCATTCTAGGGCTTCAAAAACAGGTCAGACAAGAAGTCTCAGAGCCCTATATATAATGCCCAATGCACTAGGAAACAATTCTCAGCAAATTATCACCTATAGAGAATTCTCATAGGCTTTACAACTCACCTTTTCGACAACAAATATCATCCCTGGAGAGAATTCTCACGATCAAGATAAACCGCCCCTTAAATAGTAAACAAGCCAACCCAAGCACAGTGTTAAGAAAAAATGACAATAATTTACAACAAAAATATGTATTCCTTCACAGAGGAGATTATGTCTGAATGATTAATTCAGAATGAGTGATTCCCTCTTGATTTACACTAAGGCCAACAATATATATTGCATTCCTTCAACTTGACACTTGTCACCTTCAAAAGCATATTTAGCCACTTGGTGATGCGTTCCCTACCCTCGAGATCTTAGGATAAATACATATCCATAAATTAAACTTTCGGAAATATTAATAAAATATTCCCTTGACTTATGTTTCCCCTTTTTCCCTTTTCATGGAGTTTATCCCCCATCTCTTTTTCATCTGGGTTGAGTCTTCGTGCAGTGATGTGATTATATTAACAATCTTGAGGGTGCTTACATTTACAATATAGGCGCATTGGCCTTCTACATCTAGGCTCACTAGCCTTAGAACATAAACATATATGCAAAGGCTATCTAGCCTAAAAAATGTGGACTTAATCGAATGTGCACAATACTTTGGGATGTATGCATTCTTATTTTGATGCACCATCCTCACATAATTTCACAAGTGCGTGCTACATTATAAAATGTGTGCTTTCTTTCTTTTATGCACAACCCTCGCACAATCACCAAACTATGGAATGTGTGCACAAAACTGAATTCAAGACTTGCTACTAACAACTCACCAACTTATATACACACACACACACAGTTACAGTTACAGTTACAGTTGGGATTCATCCTAGGGGTATTACATATCCTGACATCCCCCCTTAAGAACAACTTGGGATCGAATTGAAGGATTTAAAAGGATGACACAATAAAAGAAAGGAGGCATTAAATCCTATCCCCCATTTATGACAACTTCTTGAACTCCTAACATAGATCAAATATTGGAAAACATCACTTCTTTAAGAGACTTTGTGAAAATGTTTGCAACTTGATCTTTTGTAGGGTAGAAGAGAACTTCAATAACTTGATCATGAATGAGATTTCTGATGAAGTGCATGTGTAGCTAAATGTTTTTTTTTTGAATTACTTCACACACACCTAGGATTTATTTTTCCTAAGGTTTTCCCTATGTTTATTAGTCATTATCCAGTCTACTAAAGTTTAGGGAGAATATTCTCTTGAGTTTGATCAGTTGAGTGGAGTCTAGATGCTACATTGGGATTATCACCATGCAAGATTGGGATCATCACCAGCTAATGCGCATTGTCCTTGGGATCATCACCATACTAGCGCATTACTCATGATTCTTTGATCTCCTCCTCACTTCACTATGTTTCAGTCAGTTAACTGAAGACTGATAGACTAGTTAACTCAGACTAGGTGGCAGTTCACTCCAGTAACTGCCTGAGAGACTATACTAGGTGGAATTTTACTCCCGTAACTGTTGGTGTGTGTCCATATCACTCTATACCACCACTATGGTGCATTATCTTCTCCTCCAGTGCATATTAGTTGGGTTATACAGAGTATATCATGTGTAAATTATCATTCATTCATTCTGGTTAATGAGTCTTCCATTCTTTCTCTCTTGCTTCTATTTTCTCATATTTTTTCTACAATTGTGTATGTCAATTCCCAGCTAGATATATTCTATGTAGGTTCAAAACATTTACATGGTATCAGAGTCGACAAACTTCTAGGGAAATGACACACCAAATTATTTTTGCAGGTACCGAAGATTGAAGACAACGGAAAAATGGAATTTTCAAAAGAATTCATTCTTACACCATACAAATTCTTTGCATGGAAGGAAAATATGACCATGCATCTTCAAAGCAGAGGATTGTACATGTTAACCATGAACAAAGAGACAAAACCAACATCATCCATAGAAAAATAAAAGTATCTTAATCGAATGGATGAAGCATTTGGAACAATTTATAGTCTCATTTTTCTTGAACTCCTCTTTCACACATCCTCTAGTAAAACCCCCAATAAATCCTAGACTTCCATGGAAGGAATTTTTGGAAAATAGGATGATATGAGGGGACACTTGATCGAGGTGGAATTGCTCACATTGGATCCAAAAATCTTCGACAATATTCAAGATTTATTTACCCAAATCTTGCGGGGTTGATAAATCTAAGGAGGAGAAACAAATGGTTCTCACCACTCTCTCCAAACATGGTTCAAAATACTTAGTGTTTGTATCCACATTTCATTCAATTAGATTTTCATCTGGATCTACCTGGAAGATGCCCTCTGTTGAGGAATTTATAGGGTCTCTCACACAAGAGAAGAGAAAGCTCATCAATATGGGAAAAATCAAAGGTCCAAAGGTGCATGCACTTATTGTGAAAAATGGTAGCGGTCATCAATATCATAAATCTAAATACAAAGATAAAATTAAAGCACATGAAAATCCAAAGAAGGAACGGTACTCAAAACCCTTCAACGATGCCTCCGGATCCAAAGGTGGAAAGGGAAGAAAAGGGGAGAAATGCACTTACTACCATAAATGATTCCATCCAGAATCTACATGTATGTAGAAACATATAGAACTAATGACCCAAATACTTCAGCAAAACAACCTTGGAGATTGCATCCCCAAGGGTGCCAAGAAGAAGCCACAAGATCAAAATCCCAAGAAAGGAAATTCTAGCCATGCTTTGATTGCCATAAATGTCTCTCTCGATGCTTGGATCGTAGATTCAGGAGCATCACACCACATGGTTGCTACAAAAGAATTATAATCTTCATTGGATGCATGCAAAGGTCCTCCTATTATGATGGGGTACAAATCTCCAGTTGAGGTCACCGACAAAGGAAGGATTGAACTCACAAATGGAAGCTTCGAGAATGTGTTGCACGTTCCCAAACTTTCTGTCAATCTTCTCTTTATGTATCAGATGACTAAATCCATCACTAGAAAGAGAGTCATATTCACACCTGATGCAGTGGATATCTATGACATTCAAACCAATTCCAGGGTTTCTACCAGTGAGGTAAATCATCAATCTAGACTCTACACATTTTCTGAATTTATTGAACTAGATTCTGCATTACTGCTTACCCATGCTGATGAAAGAAGTAGGATATGGCACGAAAGGTTTGGGCATTTAAATTTCATATATATAAAACAACTTAGCAAGTAGGGAATGCTTGATGGTCTACCTGACATCCACTTCTCCAAAGGAATTTGTGAGGGATGTGTTCTTGGAAAACACCCTCAAGAGAAATTTGACAAAGGAAAGACCCAGAAGGCTTCCTTTCCTTTAGATCTGATCCATAATGACCTCATGGGCCCTTTTATGCACCCATCAATTAGTAAAGCGAGGTACATGCTCATTTTTGTTGATTATTTCTCATGCTTCACATGGATTTAATTTCTCAAGAAAAAATCAGAGGTCTTTCAACACCTCAAAGATTTCAAAGCCCTTGTTGAGACACAGTCAAGAAAGAAAATCAGATTCCTTCGAACAGATAATAGGTGAGAGTATGTCAACCATGAGATACAAAATCTTTGTCATGAGGCAGGGATTCTGTTGCAGCACACGATTCCCTATACCTTGCAATAAAACGAAGTTGTTGAGCGGAAAATAGATCTCTAAAAAAAATGGCATCTTGCATGCTACATGCAAAGTCACTTCCACAGAGATTATGGGCCGAAGAACTTAATTGTGAAACCTACATTCAAAACAAATCTCCCCATATATATGTCAAGAATAAGACCCCCTACGAGGCTTGGAATGACCTCAAACCAGAAGTGACTCACTTTCGTATTTTTGGTTCACGTGCATGGGCCAGGTTTCCCTCTGACAATAGGAAGGAACTTTATCCATAGAGAACATAGTGTATATTTGTTGGATACCCTGATAGTGTAAAGGGATACATACTCATTGATCTTTCCTCGGATAGGCTCATCATTGAGCATAGTGTCTAATTCAAAGAAAGTGTCGCACATGTACCTCAACAGTCGCATGCACACATTTTTGTTCTTCCACCTGTCAGAGATGATGAGCATGCACATACCGACTCTTCTTCATATGAGAGTTCTGATTCAGAGGATTAAAATGATCTAGATACAGAATCGGTACAATCAAATGCAGATTCAATGCATCCAGATGCAGATGCAGAGCCAGAGCAGAGGCCCAAGTGGGCCAATACTACTCTTCAGGATGCAGGGGATCTTATTGGGGATCTAACCGATACTAGGAGGAATCGATCTAATTTTGAGGAGCCTCCTCTTGCACTCACTACCACTGAACCAATGCCACCCGAGCATATTTTCTTGGTTCAGTCTTCAAATCCACATTCTTATGATGAGGCTGTTGGAAATCCCTTTTGGGAATCCTCCATGCAAGAGGAGTACAAATCCCTCCTCAAGAACCAGACTTGGGATTTGGTTCCCTCAGGAAGGAAACTTATTAGGTGCATATGGGTCTATAGGACCAAGAGCACATCAGATGGATAGGTTAGCAGATACAAATCCAGGCTAGTTTCCAAAGGCTTTCAATAGGTGCATGGCATTGACTATGATGAGACCTTCTCTCTAGTAGCGAAGATGGATTCCATACGTTTGGAACTTTCCATTGTGGTAGAAAAGGGATGGGAAGTCCATCATATGGACGTGAAGAATGCATTTCTTCATGGTGATCTCTCTGGGGAGATATATATGGAGCATCTTGTTGGCAACCAATACAATTTTTTCTATTGTCCTATAAGCTTCCTACACCTATGTCTTCTGAACTTCAAATTGTCGTCGCATTTTTCAAATAGACAATATTTTCATTTCTTGCGACACTTGAAAATTCATCTTCATTAAGTTTTCACGACTATAAGCGTGAAAACTTCCCCTTTCGAGGTCACATTTCGATCACTAAATGAACTGTCATCATATTTTTATCGATATTTTCTATGGCACTTTCCTTTGGTTTACCGTTATGTGGATGAAAGGACTTTCGAACTATGCCCATGTGGACATTCTTACTTTGATTGCATAACTTGATTTTATTAAACTTATGAGGCATTGAACATATGGATTTATACTTCATTGATTCTATGGGGTCATGATTTATTTTTGTTTTTATATATGATGTGATCCTTATGATAATATTTTTATGGCTCTTGGCTTGTAAATTTTATAAATATCGATTGGCACAATGGTTTAAAACTTTTTATTTAAACATTTATACAATGGCGCATTGTTAACACTCGGTGTTGGTTATACATTGAATATTCATGGTTTGAAAAACTATAGTTAATGGCATGTTGGCAGAACACCCACCATTTGATTCTTTGGTTGGCCAAACGATATGGTTTTGAACTATGCTATGATTGTTTGAACAGATGTGGAATTCGTCGGTTGTACTTTTCCATAACTATTATGCATGGCAGTGAATAACTCCACCACCTTCGCATGTGGACATTAATGCTTCCCCTTTGATCATTCATTGTTGTTAGACCGAATGACTCTGCTCATGTGCATTGGTGAATTCGACCCAAACCTTTACCATGTGCTCGCACCATGGCCCCTGTCGTCTGAGCTGAACCTAATGGCAGCCAGGCTCTATTGATGTTTGACAGTGCCCGCAGTGACCTCGAGGATAATGGGTGGCTTCCGTTTATACAAAAATTCAAGGGTTTTAACCTCTGCGTAGCTCGACAATTTGCTATGACCTTTGATGGTTGTCGAGCCAAGGTCGTCGAGATTCAATTGGAAATTGACGAACAATTTATCAGTCTTGCTACGGGTTTGCCTGCCACTGGACAACGATGGTCCAAGAATTGCAAAGTAGAGGAGGTCCCATGGACACTACTCTTCCAGTCATGTAAAATCACCTCCTGTGATAAAGGTTTGCCAGTGACCATGCTTAAATAGTGTTGGCATGATTTATTGATGATAATCAAACAGTTTATCACCCGCGAGGGTTGGTACGGGTTTGTTTTCTTACACCACCTTCGTTTGCTTATGGTTTTTATGGTTATCAGCTCAATATGCCCTATTATTTGCATAGAATCCTGTTTAAAATATCAAAGAAGTACAAAAGAAATCAGGCTGATAGTAGCCTCTTTCATTATGGTTTGGTTAAGCTTTTTGTTGTCTGTCATTTGAGTTTACACGGAGATTGTTGGAGCAATTTCATGGCTCGGAATGATTTTGAGGATTCGAACCCTCCACAGGTCGACAAACCAGTGGTGAGAGAGATTAATTCTGTACCCTCAGTACCCTACAATATCCTGCTACCTAAACCCTTGGCCGACTCACCTATCGACCTACCCCACTCTGTGACTAAGGGTGTTGAGATTGTTAAGCCTATGGGCAAAAATCCTAAGGTGAAACCCACTGTAAACGCCAAAGGCAAAAAGAATGCCCATTTGATTTCATGGATGGCAATAAATAAGCCAAAACCTCATGTCGACCCAAACCCTATCATGTTGAGTGAGGACTCCAATTCGGAAGTGGAGTGTTTCTTGGCTAGTGAATACCCCTATTCACAAGGTTTGTGTGCCGAACCCTCGTATGACTTTGTGTCAAACCTACCCCCTTGCCTACAAGACGACCCTAACTACCCAGGCATTAAGCTGCCTTGTGAAGCCCCCAGTCATTTATCCAAACCCTCTCCTGCTCTGTCTAAATCTACAGTCCCACCCTGTGATCAATGCAGCTAGTGGTTAGAGAGATATTATCTGGATGTTCCTATTCTACAGTCAAGAATTCACTCTTTGGAGGACCAGATTGCAACCCTTACCAGTCAAAAGGCTAAGCTACAAGCCACTGATAAGAAACAAAGAACGACAGGCTCTATCTTGTTTAAAAATGTGGAATCAGCTACAATGGTCGTGAATTCTAAGTTGGCATAATTGAACAGCCTTCGTCATCACACAGGTATATTTTATCACTTGTTTATATAACGAATTCGAATTCAGTTTTGAATAGCTCTGTTTACAGCATTGATTGGATCTGTCACATTGCATGCTTTCTATACATAGCTATGCTTTGACTAAATGGAAGTTCATTTTCCCAGTTTAGTTTCGATTGGATTTTCATCGATTTGATTGATTTTGGTGTGGATTTGATTTGTTTAATTGAGTTAAAATGGATGCTCTGTTGTCAATTGAAGTCATTTGTATATATTCAAGACAGGAGTTGTTTCTCATATCCAATTTAGAACACAATCGCATTTCGTTTTGATTTCGTTATAATGTATACGCTATGATTCAACAATTTTGATACGGTTAATTATTACATATGACTGTCAACCAACAGGAAAACAATTCGGATCATTTCCAATGTGACTCTTTACAACACACCCAAATCGTGAATAGATTCAATTCATAACGACTATGCTAAAAACCCAGCCTATTAATTCACATTGGTTTATTGTTAGCTCGACTATGATTCAGTTGGATTCGTAATGGCAATGGATACTCTGTTTGAATTTGATTTGTAAAACGGGATTGGAGTTACGATTTATTTCTATATTAAACTCAGTCGTGATTTGTTTCGATTATTTGCCCAGTTTTCAATTATCGTTTCTGTCGATTCTATTATGGTTATGATCACTATTAATCGATCCTGACGGCTAACTGTGCAAGGATCAGTGATCGAAATTTATCACAAAATTGGTTGGGTCGATGCTCTTACATGTGATTTCATTTACACATAATCGAAACAGTCTTTCCATCTGGGTATTCGACTAAACGATATGAATCTTTTGTTATATCATTATAGCTATAACGAGTAGAAAATGGTTGTGTTGGATTAAATCGTATCACATATGATATGATTTATTATCGATTTCAATGGGATATGAAACAGTCTTGTTACTGTTCGACCCGATTTTATGGTAACAGAAAAACAGAGTATTCTTACCCCTGTTTTCCATTGAATCGTTTTGATTCTGTTTAATATTGAATGATAAAATCATTTGAATCTTGAGTGATTCATTTTAAATGATCATTGGAAGAAAATTGGTTTTGATTCATTTAAAAGATTTGATTTGATTCTAATTCTGATCTTGTAGGTTATTTTAGACTAGCTACAAAATCAGATGATTCTGTAGTTAAGTCTGTAGGATTAGATTTTTATTGTTTTGGTAATAAAATATCTTTCTAACTTGTTTTTTTTGGTCTATTGTAGATGAATTCAAAATTGCGGTGGATTTGATGAGCAGTTAGAGGATATTTGAAATGTTTTGATTTCATTTTAGTTTCCTAGTTTAGTTGATTTTGGGAATATCTTCCCAGATTGTGTAAACAGTTTGATACTATCCACAGGGAAGTTTTACCCTATGTAGAAACTTATAAATACTTATTATTTTTGTAATAATGTTCATCCTCAGTCATGGGAGAACAAGGATATAGAATTTTAATACAGACCGAGGCATAATTTGGTGTTTTGTGACAGCTTTAGCTTCTCATGATATCAATATTTTGTTTCATGTTATGTATATCAATTTGTATTGGGTTAATGACTACTTTAGCTATCTTAATCTTGTGCAAATGATATAATTTAATCACTGTAATCCATATCTGATTTCTTCTAGTATTAAAAAACATAGCAATTGCTTAGTTCAGTTTGTGAATGACAGATTTCTCTTCTTCATAAGTTGAATTATTAAGTATAAGTTTCTGCATAACAGGTTTCCCTTATTGCAGAGATTTATAAATCATATAATTGTTATGATTTTTTATGTCTCGTTTGTCCTGTAAACAACTCAAAGAGCAGCGTAGCCTATCGTTTACGAGAAGCTTCTGGATTAACTGGTACGAGTTTCCTTCCTCTGACCAGCTTCGAAGTCATCTTACACGGGACAAATCTGGAGCGTTTCCAGGTCAGTTTGTCATTTGTTTGTTTAGTATATTATTAGTAGTTTAGTTTAGATATATGTAGAATTAGTATATTATATTGTTTAATTTCAGCAAGTTTCATTTCTTATTCATAAAATATAAAAATAAAAAAAATATCTCTAACTGTCTTAGGACAGAAAGCACATGAGTTTTACATGTTTTATTTAAATCTGCCAGTTGTAGATATTTTATATTTGTGAATAAGTTATAGTACAACAAGTAGTTAGACAGCAAATTAGTAGAGTCAATATAGTAGTAATTAGTAGTTTGTGTATATATAATTAATTAGATTAGTGTATTAGTTTGTTTAGTGTTAGTAATAGTTTGTTTTATTTATTGTTAGTTAGTTTGTTTTATTTAGTTTTAGTTTAGTTTGATTAGTTTTAGTTAGATTAGTTAGTTTTGATTAGTTTTCTCTTTGGTTTTCTTAGAACCTTAGAACAGCCAATGGAGCCGTTAAACTCGTCAGGGTGGTCCATTCCAAATGGCTTGGGTTATTAGACAACCCCGGACTTGTTCCACTCTCTCAGTTGACGGACGGTCAATTTCGCCCGTCAACAAATGGCGCTAGAAGGAGGGCCTGAACTTAATTAATGGCACGAGGTGGTCACACGACTCCTCTCCCCCCTAATCGCTCACCTATAGTGACTAGAAGCCATTCACAAGATAATATTCCCCTTCAAACAACAACTACTTCAACCGAAGATCCGCAGATCACAGTTGAGCCAACAACCCCTAATCCTACAGGTGGTGATACACAAGAGATTATCCGCCAGTCTCTTATTAAAAAACATAGTGCCTTTGCTCGTCTTAGGTAACCAAACCATCTGTGGGGAAAACCTTTGGATTTCTCTGATATCAGAGAACAATTAGGTGACATTAATCTCACTGTGAATCCTACAGATCCAATCACCAATTATGCGGCAGGAGGATCTGGGATACCTCCTTCACCACCTCCCTGATCTCCTTCCTCTTCTGGAGGAGATTCCTCTTCTGACAAAGGCAATTCACCTTCTCAGCCTTCCACACCCACTACCCCAATGGAAAATCAGAACAATCCTGCTAGACCCTAGTTGGACTAGGATGCTGTAGCTGTACCTGGAGCCCAGCACCCTTTGCCTAAGCATCCAGAGAAATGGCTTCCCAAGTTTGATCCTGATTCAAAACAGATAGTTGAAGATCATATCAAAAAATTTATGTTAGCCATCAGACTCTGTAATGTTGAACATGAAGACGTTGTCTGTAGGTTGTTCCCTTATACTTTTGAGGGTAATGCATCCATTTGGTACTTTTCCCAACAACCCCATACAATAGTGTCTTGGGAAAAGTTTGAGTCATTCTTTTTGGAAAAATTCGGAGATGGTAAACCTCCGGAGGTCTTAGTCATGGATATTTCAAGCTTAAAAATGAACCCAGAAGAAAAAGTTAAATATTTTAATCAAAGATTCCTAACGCTTAAAAATCGAATCCCTACAGATTCTATGCCCGCTGAGAGTCTTGTAATAGCTTAGTACACTAAAGCATTACATCAAAGTATAGCTATTTGGGTCAAACGATCTAAAAAGGCTACGTTGTTAGAAGCCTTCGAGGAGGCTAGTCAGATTGAAAAAGATATACTTAGTCTTAAGGACTCTTCTAGCAACGAAACTGAGACCGTTTCTTCTTCCAAAAAGAAGATTGAAATTCTCCCCATACCCACACAAAGTAAAACACAACCTGAAAACTCTGATTTGGAAAATTTAACTAAAGTTTTCCAAAAACTGTCTAATCAAGTTATAGATTTAAAAAGGTCAATTGAAGAAGCTTCCTCGAGTAAAGGACCCTATAAACCTCCTTTCCGAAAGCCTTTTCCTACCAACCGAACTAATCCAAACCCCGAAGGCTTAAATCTAGAAAGTTTGCAATGTGCCCTTCAAAAAATTCTAGAAGCCCAAGATAACTTGATGCCCCCTGATATTCCTCAGGAGGAAGTCGAACAGGCAACAGTTCAAGAGGAAGAGTCTTCTCCAAACATTTTTGGACATTTCTCGGACAACATCTTCCAAGCTAACTTCGATACTGTTCACCCTTACAACACTAGGAGTAAGACAACAAACAAGCCTTCTACCGAGAACACTACAACTTCACCTCAAAAGCCATCTAAATCAGCAGAAGCTAAACTGAGCAATGTCGGCCCCAAATTAGATTATGATGTTGTTGAATATCTTAAAAAATTAAGAGCTAACATTTCTATTTATGAGTTATTGAAGTTTCCATTTTTGTTACAAAAGATGTTGCAAAATATTTCAGAGAATGGCAAGAATGGTAATTCAAATGGTAACAAGGTTGTGCAAAGCAAAGTTCCGCAGAAGACTTCCACTAAAAATAATCCTGATCTTCAAGATAAAGGAAGCCTTCCTGTAGCCCTTGTAAATAATGTAAATAATGTAAATAATGTAGATAAAGTAGCATTAGAAATTGCGAGTAAGAAACCACAAGCTACTACTCTTAGTACTCGCAAGAATGTACCACCTTTTCTTTTAACTTTCGAAATTTTCAACAGAAATGTGCATAATTGTATGGTCAACTCAGGAGCATCATCAAATGTGATGCCTTGGTCTGTCTGCCAAAAGATTAACGCTGAAGTAGAACCATC
>JASDQU010101265.1:141674-152032 GCA_032191745.1 Picea mariana | reverse complement strand
AAACATAGTTTGAAGGTTTTATAATCTTATGCATGTCTCTCATAGCTTCCTTTTTGCTAACTTTTATCAAGTTATCAAAACTTATGTGTCCCATTCTTCTATGACATAGCCAACTTTCATCTACTTGACCCATGCAACATTTTTCTTCTTCTTCTATGTTTAAGATATATACATCATTTGGTGTTCTTGGTGCAACAACCACTAATTTACCCTAGTCATATTTTCTAATTACATTTTTGAGAGTCAATACAAGAATGTATCCTTGATCGCATGCTTGACTTACACTTAAGATATTAGGATTTGAATTTTCAACTTGTTATCGCACAAGTTGTAGGTTGGGAAAATCCCGACCCAACCACCAAGTGGTGACAATTAAGGGACAATATACCCAATGTCACCTCGATATAGGTCCCACGCTTCAAGGGTGACTAGTTCACTCTAGGGAGGCGATGCCAGTGACCCTGGGGGGATTGAGGTGGATGGAAGGGAAGGAAGAGAAGTATCCCTCTAAAGGTCAATGATGGAAGAGGAAATTGGATTTTATGACCTGTCTCTGGGTGGTTTAAGGTTGCCAAGTCTTTGGATACCTGCAAAGTGTTTGTACATGCCCAAGACACAAGAAAAACCACACTTACATATAGTAATGTTAGGTGGACAATCAAGTTAACCATACTGTCCCTAATTGCAACAACAATCAATGATATATATCAACATATAGAAGATAATAAGGGCTGAAAAATAACGGCTAAAAGTCTAGTTGAATAAGCAAGAGACAAGCTAGTAAAAACTAGTTCAACTCAAGAATGAAAGAGAAAGACTTTAACATGAAAGCAAGGTTGTTACAAAGAAGTTTACTACAATGATGTTTATCAGCCTTATGGCTGTAACAAACTTATTATTACAGCAAGAGATTTAACCACTAAAACTTGCTCAAAAGTTTCCAGAAGATGCGTTGTACTTAGTAGATTATGTGGGCAGATTTTAGGCAATTTTCAATGGTTAAATTAGGAGTTATTGAAGAGTTTGGTTAGGGTTTTCTGCAGCCCTAATCGTTGTAGGTTAATTTTTTAACAACAAGAAGAAATACTTGGATAAATGAGACACCCTAGTGGCTCAAGCAAGCATTTATAACATATATTTGATTCCACTAGGAACATTTTCAAAATCACGAAATTTCATGTTTCCCATTGCAACAATTTTATATCTCCAAAGCAAATATGAAATGATTAGTGCCTCACAATTGGGTTATGGGGTCAAAGAATAAGATGACTAGGATAAGCCCTTGGGGGTGTACACCCTTGCAATTCCAAGAATAATTAAGTCAACTAGGGGATGCCAAGAGGGTGTAAGCCCTTTTACATCTCTTGGCAAAACCTTGAGCAATATTATGACTTGAATGTAGCCTTGGATGTATGTGTTTGATCCACAAGGAGATTTCAAAAGAGAGAAGAAAACTAAGCCAAATACCAAAGTATTTTCCACAAGACAAGATGAGGAAGCATTCTCTGAACCTAACACCGAAAGCTGAAGAGACAAAAAAACTTCCAGAAAGTGTTACATAACATATGCTACAAATATCATCAAGCCATAACTTCTATATGCCTGTATGAAACCAGTCCCTACTGAGCAGAATAGTACAAAAACATTTATTTATTTTTTTATAAAAAAATAAAATCAATTAATAAATCATTTTTGAAGTAACGATTTAGGAGTATTTTTTGAGGCTTTTACGTGTGATGGTAGAAGTCGTCTAGGCCACAATTTCAATTAGATTGTAATTTTAACTACAAAAAAAAATCGATGCTACTAAGTAACATCACTTTTCGATTTAAGGGTCAATTTTAAGGTTTATGTCCGCAATGGTATCGATTCTCAAGGTTTCAATTTCAAACAAGACAGAATTTTGACTACCCCCCAAAAAAGGGTGCTACCGATAACGCCACTTTTTGATTCGGGGCTAAAAATAGCTACTAAATTCGACCTCTAAAAAAATGAGAACTTTGGAGAGATCTAGTTAAGTTGGTAACTTTGTTCATAGATTATTTACTTTACTTCCTTCCAACATGTGTTAGGCTCCTAATCTCCTTAACCCCTCAAGTAGATAATATGTATTGCTATGTAATAAAGGCCATCATTAGTAAATAAGGCCTATGTAATAATATGAATACAACTATTGTGGGAAGACCTACTAGAAGGTTCTGCCTCTAGAAAGTTCCTCCTCTAGAATGTTCTCAAGAGGATATAAGTAATATATATAGAGGTAGACATCATTGTAAAGGCTCTCTTGTGAAATCATTTGCACTCGATCTCTACTCTATTAGAGGTTGCCCCCTCAAAGAGGCAAGTGAACAATGCTTTCCTAAATTAATAAAGGTATCGTATTTTGGTCCTTATTTTTATCGTGGTGATTGTTCTATTTCCTTCTACTAAATACTTTTGATAATATTTGTGCTCTGTCTCTGCATATTACTATTTGGTACCTAACAAGTTGTATTGGATCCCTTTCCTTAAAAAATTTTTAGAAAATAAAATTTCAGGCTAGAGACGTGTTTCAACATATATAAAGCATAGTGATATGTCGTTAAGCAGGTAAAACTGCAGTTGGGGAAGAATACACGCATGAACTACATATGGTTTCACCTTGTTCGAAACCCCTATAACACTTGTTGGTACCCCTTCGAGTAGTACCAAATCAGACAACACCTGTACACATAAATTCAATTCCACGTACTCTGAGGTATATTGGGAATCCTATAGGTATCCTGAAACCAACCATAGCTTATCCATTTGACCACTTGACAACTATAGTGGCACTGAGAACAACACTCAGGAAGAACACTCTTACATACCTGGGTAATTGATAATACGACTAAGGTTACGGTTACCTCTCCTTAGTCAGAGCTTTGAGATATTGGACCAAGTACTATTATTAGACCCCACAAGTATATAAGAGAGCTATAACACAAGGCACTCCCTTGTCCTTAAAAACCCTCAAAACCACACCACTTGCTTCTAGAACATAAATAGTGTTGAAATTTTTCACATCCAATTTTAGGCAACCCTKCTTCGTGCATYTAGGCTACAAAATTCCTACACAATCTTCAATATTARGAATTTAGTCATTATGTCATCGCAGTATAATTCAGGCAAGAGTATAACTAGGTGGTCCCACCAACACCCTTATTTGGGACCTATCTCAATATGTTAATCTCTTCACGTTGATCTCAATGGTACCCCTCTTTCATAAGAATTTTTTGTGTGGACCCACCCGCTATATCCAACACCCTTATTTGGGAACTATCTCACTAGATTCCTTGCATCGCGCTGATTGCAGTGGTACCCCTCTCTCATAAGAATTTTTTTGTGGACCCACCCACCCTCTTACTACTTGCCTATCTCCTTGGATGACAGCCCGTAATCAAGAATTTAGCAACAAATTGTCTTCCTTGGAAGACTCTTTTCACAACTTTCAAAATGACTTCATAGCAACTCAAACTTAGACCAATGAGAGTTTGACTAAAGTTAATTCCAACATTGCTACCATTAATTCTAATCTTTCCAAACTTAATCACCTCATTGACTAATTGAACTCCCTCACAACACTTGTTACTCAACTCAAGGGCCTTCAATCCTTGGAACAACCTGCCCACAAAGAGGGAGTCAAATCATCACATTGAATGTATTTTCATTTTAACTCCTTTGCTCGTGATCTGTGTCTTCCTAAAGTCGAGGTGAATAAATTTGATGACTTGGATCCCACAGACCGGTTCATATGGCATCAACGATGACTTAATCAAACTTTGTGTCAGTGTCCTCTATTTAGATCCAAAATGCTGACAATGGTAGAAATGGCGTAAAAATTCCCATCGAGGTTATATCACTTTGACCCAATTTGTTGTCGGTCTTTATGAACTTTTTGACATAGACACTCATCATTTAGGCCATTTGACTAAGCTTAAATAGTTTGGTATAGTTGAAGACTAAATTTTTCTTGACTGAAACTTTCATCACTTATTAAAAATACTTGCAAAGTATTACAAAGCCTATGATTATAATTATTATATAACTAATAGCTAGGGTACCCAAAGGAAAAATGTAAAAGTGTTGGTTTTCAAGCTTTTCTTAAGCATGAGATTATGTTTGAAATGATATTGCATCACTCAACAATGTTATATTATATTTAATAGTTTGAGCTTTATTTTATGATGCTTGATAATTCTCTTACAACAAAAAGATGGATAATAACATTTCATTAAGCAATTTTGATGGTCTTTTCAAGAAATTTCATACATGTTCAAATCACAAACAAGGTTAATCTTCAAATTAAAAAATGGTATACGATAAATACATACTAATAATACAAACGTGTTGTTGAGTTCCATGGAAAAATAAATAAATGCCATGTTAACAAATATATGAGAGCTACAAGATTCAATCTTCATAAAAGCACTATTATAAATTTTATTAGCTTGGGCATTACATTATATTCTTTTGAAAAGGAAATACTTCATAAAAGCACTATTATAAAATTTTATTAGCTTGGGCATTACATTATATTCTTTTGAAAAAGAAATACTTCATAAAAGCACTATTATAAAATTTTATTAGCTTGGGCATTGCATTATATTCTTTTGAAAAGGAATTATTACTTAAATATGGTTCTTCAACCATAAAATTCATGAGCATATCTTATAAATATGAGGGGCGCATTAAATTTTTTGGGTTTTCATTACTAAGGCATCCTATGGAAAGTGATGTTCATTGCATTCAACACATGGTTATACCATGCTACACAATTTGTGACTTTGGTTACAGTTAACATACACAAATATCCCACAGGTCATCATTGGCATTTAATGGTTATTGCACATTTGATATAGTGCCACCTGAATTGATTGATATCACATGTGGTATATGGTTCATATTGTGGTTATGAACAACATTCCCGATGTTTACTTGATTTGATATAATGGAAGGCTCGCATGCTACGAGGGTTTTAGATTGTTGACATATAATACACATGTAGTGGATTGATGGGTTGAGAAGTCGTTGAGTTGGCGATGCATTCAAGGCGATAGGACGTGGGCATTTACTCCATAGTACCGTGCATTATCACCCCTTGGTTTTGGGTCATTTGCTTGGGTTGCAAGCTCTAAGCTTCGTTGGTTGAGGTTTTTGCTCTTGGTGGTTTCATAACCGATTCAACCATGGTTTAAAAGGCGTCATTGTGAAAGGTATGACCCAATTTTCTTTTTTACATCTTCTACGATGAATTTTGCTTAAATCTAATTAGATTCAGCTCTAATTGACGTCTCATTTTTCCATTCTCTGTCGTTCCATGAAAGAAAAAGTGAGAAAATAATTCGTGTACAGAAAGATGGCGATAGCCTTGTTTTCATCTTCCATACTTTCATTTTCCATATTAATTCGCAAATAAAAAAAGGATTTTGGGAAGCCCCTGTTTTGAATGCATGTGAGACTCAACTCGAGTTCCCTTTTTCTTGTTATTTTCCATGCATGATTAATGCATGTCTCTATGTTTTGATGGTAATGATGATATGATTAATGCATGTTTCTATGTTTTGACAGTAATTATAAACCTATCTCTCATGGTTTATATTTTCTTTGAGTTTATGGTTATGTTGTAACAACATTATTGATTGGAAATAATTGAGGCCAATAAGGAATGACTTTCTTGATGATTATATAATGATTGAATTTTTTAAAGGTTGTTATGTGGACACCACACTTCTTCTTCACGTGTTTCATTTTATGTAATTTATTAATATCCATTTTCCACATTTTTCTCCCTTGTCCACATAAGTAGGAAAATATTTTATTCAATTTGATGGATGAAGAAGTTTTGAATAAAATGGTATGAATTGGTTGAAATATTTATTCACTAACAATTTTCAAATGGTTCGTTTTGAGTGGTTAAGTTGAGACAATGAAAATAAATTTTGGTTGATCACATTTGAATTATTATATAGACTCATTATTCCCTCATATATTTCATTTTACATAAATTATTTCCTTAAATCTCATTCATTTGGAATTCCTATTTTCATTTTGTCATGTTTATGTAATTAAGAGAAGTTCAAATATATGCACCAAAAAGGACATAATTTGGGATGAATGACCAACATTCTCAAAGGCAGAAGCTTGTTACAATATGTATGAATGATGTGATATGGCTTGTAAATACTCTTAGAATGGTTGGTTGCAAATATGGTTTAAAAGTGAATTTGTAATAATCTATATGCATATTAACAAAACATCGGTCTGTATATATAGATTCCATATGTGGATGTGATTGATAGATGATAATGCATTTCTGTCCTTGTTTCATTTTCCCCTTCATATCACGTTTGTGTTGCATGATTTTTTGATACTTAGAGTCAATCTAATCACGATGACAAAAGGTGTTAGATGTTTTATCTTACTATATTTTACACTTGTACTAATTGGATTGTGATGATATAGATAAGCTTCTTCAACAAAGGTATTAGCAGAGGAGGAAACAAAGGAAGAAGAGGTAGAAGGCCTAACACTTTTTGACAGCTTGGGGGACATAAAAATTGAGGTTCTCTATTCACTTTGATGTTGACTCTTATGAGTTCCAACAGTTGATCCAAACTGGGAATTTGAACCTTGGTGGTCAACATGCCTTTCCACAGACCCAAGCTCCCCCTAATGCTATCTTGCAGCCTTACCCTAGTGTTGGAGCCGCCCTTGTTTTTACCTTCCAATTTTTTTTTCAATTTTCGAAACTTGAAATCTAAGATGACTTTCTTTTCTTCTGAGATCTTAAAACTCTGAAATCTTGTCGCCTGAACAGAGATGCTTTCCCTACTTTCAAAACAGGTCCATTCTCTCAAGTATGTTCGCTCTATTGTTTTATTTCGGGACCTCACAAGTCAGATACTTTGGTCTTTGAATTCCCAAGTCCCGAGTCGCGAAACTGCGAACTCGTTTTTTAATTTTTGCCCAAGGCATTAACTAGGGTAAAACCTTTAACCCACGATTAGACGTAGTCAGGGTTTCACGCCTCGGTGTTCGTCAAACCCAAGTTTTTGTTCTTATAGCTCCGATAGCCGAGAACACGATAACTTTGTGATAACCTTGGTCAGATACTAAAGGTAAAAAACTAACCATGGTTAAATTTGGTTCTCGACACTTCGCCGCTCGGCACTTTCTCTCATAAAGTTGAGGTGTCCAAAACCCCGATCCACGAAGTTGCGACATGATTATAGCGAGATTAATTAGTCGCCTAATCTAAGATTTCCTTCTCATAATTCGAGCCTTAATTTTCGCTACATCGCGATATCGCGACTCGGCATATCATTCTCCCAAAAGTCTGTCTTCGAATTTCCGAGTCGCGATATGGCGAGTAAATTAATTATATAATTAAGGATGCGCCAAATCACGGTTACTGTTAATTAAGGTAAAATCCGCATTCGCAGTCGCGAGTTAAAGAGTCAAAATGTGAAAGGGAAATTCACGATGCAACGAAAAGCGAGAAAATTATTTAAGTCGCTAAGATTTGAAATTTTAAATTAAAACGAGATACGTCCCGCACGTCGAGGTTTGCACACTTCACGAGGTAGATACTTGCTCTCCATAACCCGACTGCCTGTCAAGCCACCGAACATTGATGACATTAATGAAGAATTAAGGTAAATACACGAATAAATAAGATCAGATTTATGCAATAAATTTGTTTTTATTTGCGATTTGACAGACTTATTTCAAATAGTACACGGTTTTCAAATATATATGAGAGTTTCATTCTATTTTAAACATTTCTCATAACCGCACAGATCTCACCTTTCTCTGAGTGAACTAATCTCTGCATGTATACACAGGTCTATCACAGAAGAGCGAAAACACAAGTTTCAGACATGGCTCCAAGGAGAGCAGCGAAAGCGAATGTCGAGGTTGCAGCACAGGGTTTAGACATGGCTCCAAGGAGAGTAGCGAAAGCGAATGTCGAGGTTGTAGCGCAGGGTTCAGACAACGTCTCAGATACTTCGCCTCGGACTGACGGCTCAGTACCCAGCTAGTCGTTTGTTTCAGATATTCTGCAATCTGAGTTGGTGAACTATTCAGACTCCGATGACAATGATAATGTAAAGGACGACCTGAACACTAAATACAAGATAGTTGTTCAGTCTGGTATGCACCAGGTTGCAACCAAACCACGTTTGCTCCCATACTACAACATGATCTGATGGGCATTGGATCAAATAGACCTACCCACCAGAACTATCATAAGCGACCAACGAACCACGGTCGAAACTTTTAGACCAGAGCATATCCAAACCATGTACAAGCTCCCAACAACTTCTGAATACACATACGATGCTGAATTCCTGGAGGAATTCAAAAAGAAGGAGTGCACAGAATATGACAAAACCATGCCAGGTTTGATAAAAGATTAGGTTTCGCGCTCCGCGACATTCAGAGTGAATGACCGAGGTATATATTCAATTGCTTCGGTGGAGCCACAGTATATGGCCCGAATAATTAAAGAACTGTCTATTCAAAAGAGTGTGTTACACCCTCATTTCCTACTCCCAAATCGATGGCAGGCGTCGGAGGAGGAGGTGGAGGACAACCGACTGTCCCTCCTCCCAGAGTATTTGCAAAAGTAGCAGTGAGATACACTCCCTTGGTTTTACTCGTTCACCTCCATGATTTACCTGACAACTACATCAAAAATCTTCNGAGATCTAACCGCAGCCGAGCATATAAATTTTTTTGACCAGTTCGCAGACATCTGTGGTATTGAGCACGAGGATGTCTATTCGAGACTACTTGTCCAGACCTTCGAAGGACAGGTCCGAACTTGGTTTCAGACTCTTCCTGCAGCTTCTATTCAGACATATGACGCCTTGGAAGATGCTTTCCTCAGACAATGGGGAGAGCGAAAGGATCACTTATATTACCTTACCGAGTTTGGGTCCCTAAAGAAAAAGAACTCAGAAACCGTTATGGAATTTATTCTGAGATTTAACAAACTTTATAATAAAATTCCAGCCGCTGTTAAACCTTCCGAACCTTCAGCCAAAGTAACCTTTGCGGGAGCCTTCGAACCTGATTTTGCATTACTTTTGCGAGAAAGAAGAGGAGCCACCCTGAATAGAATGCAAGACGATGCTGTCGAAATAGAATCTAATATGATGGCTTCAGGTAAGTTAAAGGCTAAAGTAGAAACAATCAACCGTGAAAATAGACGCTATAGGGAACCAGCGGGTCCTTCCGGGTCAAATAGATACACTGACGACATAGTAGATGATATGGCCCGAATAATTAAAGAACTGTCTAACAAAATCTCTAGGATGGAGTTGGATCAGGCTAAAGCTGATTCTTCTAACAAAAAGGACTTCAGGAGAAACCCAAATCCCCAAAATCAACAGAGGCAAATAAAGAATGAAGATCAAAAAATACAAGCTCCACTAAAAAACGAAAATTTTATAGGAGCAAATGACCTCCAGGATTTCGGAGATTCGGAAGATGAAGTCGCGTGTTTCGGTGGTGAACGTTCGTAGCCATTTTTGACCAGGGAAGACTACGAGAAGTATTTAAATACCCCTCAATCATCTAATGAAGAGGAAGAAGGTGATCATACTGACATCTGTGTATCTCAACCAGAAACAGAAATGATAGTGGCTGATTTTCAACCCCAATACAATCTGAGATCTAAAAATAAGCCCACCTCAACTGACCAACCTAAGAGAATCCTGCAAAGGGATCAATCTCATGAACCTCCTTTGGAAGAGACATTGTTACCCAGCAATAAAGTCAAGGTAGCAAAAGCTCAAGAGTCTGAGGTGAAAAAAGCTGAAACCCAAACAAAGGAAACAGGACCGATAGATAAAGTTACATCTTCAACTAAGATCACAAGTGATAAAGCGATCCAGACAAACAAGCCGGAAGGAAAAAGCTCGGAAGTATTAATCAAAGAAACGGACAAGGTAAATACATTTTTCAATTTTGAAAATGAATTAAATAAAATTAAGATACCGATTCCTTTGGTAGAATTAACAAAAAACCCCACTTATCGGAAGCAATTTGCCAAAGTGATGGGTGTTTATGAGCCAGAAAGTCACTCTAACGTTATCAACCTAGAAGACGACAGACCTAACATCACCTTTGGTCCTCATTTTGAGGGATCCAAGGACAACGTCGCTCCTTTCTACATCACCCTGAATATACATGACCAGTTATTGCATAACTGCATGTTAGACTCCGAGGCTTCACATAATGTTATGCCCAAAATTATAATGGAGAGGCTGGGGCTCCAGATCACTAGACCCTATGGAAACCTATACTCGTTTGATTCGAGAAAGGTTAAA
>JASDQU010101265.1:130310-141477 GCA_032191745.1 Picea mariana | reverse complement strand
GATTTAGGAGTATTTTTTGAGGCTTTTACGTGTGATGGTAGAAGTCGTCTAGGCCACAATTTCAATTAGATTGTAATTTTAACTACAAAAAAAAATCGATGCTACTAAGTAACATCACTTTTCGATTTAAGGGTCAATTTTAAGGTTTATGTCCGCAATGGTATCGATTCTCAAGCTTGCAATTTCAAACAAGTCAGAATTTTGACTACCCCCCCAAAAAGGGTGCTACCGATAACGCCACTTTTTGATTCGAGGCTAAAAATAGCTACTAAATTCGACCTCTAAAAAAATGAGAACTTTGGAGAGATCTCGTTAAGTTGGTAACTTTGTTCATAGATTATTTACTCTACTTCCTTCCAACATGTGTTAGGCTCTTAATCTCCTTAACCCCTCAAGTAGATAATATGTATTGCTATGTAATAAAGGCCATCATTAGTAAATAAGGCCTATGTAACAATATGAATACAACTATTGTGGGAAGACCTACTAGAAGGTTCTGCCTCTAGAAAGTTCCTCCTCTAGAATGTTCTCAAGAGGATATAAGTAATATATATAGAGGTAGACATCATTGTAAAGGTTCTCTTGTGAAATCATTTGCACTCGAACTCTACTCTATTAGAGGTTGCCCCCTCAAAGAGGCAAGTGAACAATGCTTTCCTGAATTAATAAAGGTATCATATTTTGGTCCTTATTTTTATCGTGGTGATTGTTCTATTTCCTTCTGCTAAATACTTTTGATAATATTTGTGCTCTGTCTCTGCATATTACTATTTGGTACCTAACAAGTTGTATCAGATCCCTTTCCTTGAAAAATTTTTAGAAAAGAAAATTTCAGGCTAGAGACGTGTTTCAACATATATAAAGCATAGTGATATGTCGTTAAGCAGGTAAAACTGCAGTTGGGGAAGAATACACGCATGAACTACATATGGTTTCACCTTGTTCGAAACCCCTATAACACTTGTTGGTACCCCTTTGAGTAGTACCAAATCAAACAACACATGTACACATAAATTCAATTCCACGTACTCTGAGGTATATTGGGAATCCTATAGGTATCCTGAAACCAACCATAGCTCATCCATTTGACCACTTGACAACTATAGTGGCACTAAGAACAACACTTGGGAAGAACACTCTTACATACCTGGGTAATTGATAATACGACTAAGGTTACGGTTAACTCTCCTTAGTCAGAGCTTTGAGATATTGGACAAAGTACTACTATTAGACCCCACAAGTATATAAGAGAGCTATAACACAAGGCACTCCCTTGTCCTTAAAAACCCTCAAAACCACACCACTTGCTTCTAGAACATAAATAGTGTTGAAATTTTTCACATCCAATTTTAGGCAACCCTTCTTCGTGCATTTAGGCTACAAAATTCCTACACAATCTTCAATATTAGGAATTTAGTCATTATGTCATCGCAGTATAATTCAGGCAAGAGTATAACTAGGTGGTCCCACCAACACCCTTATTTGGGACCTATCTCAATATGTTAATCTCTTCACGTTGATCTCAATGGTACCCCTCTTTCATAAGAATTTTTTGTGTGGACCCACCCGCTATATCCAACACCCTTATTTGGGAACTATCTCACTAGATTCCTTGCATCGCGCTGATTGCAGTGGTACCCCTCTCTCATAAGAATTTTTTTGTGGACCCACCCACCCTCTTACTACTTGCCTATCTCCTTGGATGACAACCCGTAATCAAGAATTTGGCAACAAATTGTCTTCCTTGGAAGACTCTTTTCACAACTTTCAAAACGACTTCATAGCAACTCAAACTTAGACCAATGAAAGTTTGACTAAAGTTAATTCCAACATTGCTACCATTAATTCTAATCTTTCCAAACTTAATCACCTCATTGACTAATTGAACTCCCTCACAACACTTGTTACTCAACTCAAGGGCCCTCAATCCTTGGAACAACCTACCCACAAAGAGGGAGTCAAATCATCACATTGAATGTATTTTCATTTTAACTCCTTTGCTCGTGATCTGCGTCTTCCTAAAGTCGAGGTGAATAAATTTGATGACTTGGATCTCACAGACCGGTTCATATGGCATCAACGATGACTTAATCAAACTTTGTGTCAGTGTCCTCTATTTAGATCCAAAATGCTGACAATGGTAGAAATGGCGTAAAAATTCTAATCAAGGTTATATCACTTGGACCCAATTTGTTGTCGGTCTTTATGAACTTTTTGACATAGACACTCATCATTTGGGCCATTTGACTAAGCTTAAATAGTTTGGTATAGTTGAAGACTAAATTTTTCTTGACTGAAACTTTCATCACCTATTAAAAATGCTTGCAAAATATTGCAAAGCGTATGATTATAATTATTATATAGCTAATAACTAGGGTACCCAAAGGAAAAATGTAAAAGTGTTGGTTTTCAAGCTTTTCTTGAACATGAGATTATGTTTGAAATGATATTACATCACTCAACAATGTTATATTATGTTTAATAGTTTGAGCTTTATTTTATGATGCTTGATAATTCTCTTACAACAAAAAGATGGATAATGGCATTTCATTAAGCAATTTTGATGATTTTTCCAAGAAATTTCATACATGTTCAAATCACATACAAGGTTAGTCTTCAAATTAAATAATAGTATACGATAAATACATACTAATAATACAAACCTGTTATTAAGTTCCATGAAAAAATAAATAAATGCCATGTTAACAAATATATGAGAACTACAAGATTCAATACTTCATAAAAGCACTATTATAAAATTTTATTAGCTTGGACATTACATTATATTCTTTTGAAAAGGAAATACTTCATAAAAGTACTATTATAAAATTTTATTAGCTTGGGCATTACATTATATTCTTTTGAAAAGGAAATACTTCATAAAAGCACTATTATAAAATTTTATTAGCTTGGACATTACATTATATTCTTTTGAAAAGGAATTTTTACTTAAATATGGTTCTTCAACCATAAAATTCATGAGCATATGTTATAAATATGAGGGGCGCATTAATTTTTTTGGGTTTTCATTACTAAGGCATCCTATTGAAAGTGATGTTCATTGCATTCAACACATGGTTATATCATGATACACAATTTGTGACTTTGGTTATAGTTAACATACACAAATATCCCACAGGTCATCATTGGCATTTAATGGTTATTGCACATTTGATATAGTGCCACCTGAATTGATTGATATCACATGTGGTATATGGTTCATAATGTGGTTATGAACAACATTCCTGATGTTTACTTGATTTGATATAATGGAAGGCTCGCATGCTACGAGGGTTTTAGATTGTTGACATATAATACACATGTAGTGGATTGATGGGTTGTGACGTCGTTGAGTTGGCGATGCATTCAAGGCGACATGACGTGGGCAATTTACTCCATAGTACCGTGCATTATCACCCCTTGGTTTTGGGTCATTAGCGTGGGTTGCAAGCTAAGAAGAGAGCTCTAAGCTTCGTTGGTTGAGGTTTTTGCTCTTGGTGGTTTCATAACCGATTCAACCATGGTTTAAAAGGCGTCATTGTAAAAGGTATGACTCAACAATTTTTTTTGCATCTTCTACTATGAATTTTTCTTAAATCTAATTAGATTCAGCTCTAATTGCATGATTGTGTGGACGAACGTCTCATTTTTCCATTCTCTGTCGTTCCATGAAAGAAAAAGTGAGAAAATAATTCGTGTACAGAAAGATGGTGATAGCCTTGTTTTCATCTTCCATACTTTCATTTTCAATATTAATTCGCAAATAAAAAAAGGATTTTGGGAAGCTCCTGTTTTGAATGCATGTGAGACTCAACTCGAGTTCCCTTTTTCCTGTTATTTTCCTTGGTCATTTTGGGTACCCGTTCTTTTTATAAAATTACAGTCAATGTTTTTTTTATATGGTTTAACTTACGTGCAAATCTGGTTATGAAAGTCACCCATTCTTTCTGATATGGGTTGAACCCAAATGGTACTTCTTGCATTTGGAGTTATCCATGGTTTCATTTCGGGTATGTACAAAAATTTCCTCCATAAAGAGACAAACTCAGAGTTGAATTCACTTAGTGTGAATGACTTGCGTACTTTTGGGTTCCACCCAAGTCATTGTTCTGATACAAGACTTATGTTTTGTGGGTAGTGGCGAAGTTGAAACTTGAATACGGTAATTGATGTGGGTTTATGAAATATATATATATATATATATGTCTAGCGGAATCAACAACAAGTTGGGCATGTGCTTGCGTTACACGTGGTCGTGTTATCCAACTGTTATCATTATAGCCTTCAGGTGTGCCTGCGATGCTCTTTACGCGGCACACATTGTAAGTCGGGGGGAATTGAACTCGAAACCTCATGGAACTTCATTTTCATGGCACTTGCCAATTGAATTGCCCCCCGGGGACGGATTTATGAAATATTGCTTCCATATGGTTCTATGTTTTTCCTCGCTCCTGAATTTATTGTTTTAAAAATAAGTGATGGGTTCAAACCCTAATCTTGTAATAAGCTTTAAAAGTTTGAACACGGGTCATCAAAATTGTGTACAATCTTGCTCCTTTTTCTGAGTGTAAATAAATGTTACTCTTTTTTCTTTTGATTGAGGTATTTGATGACATTTTCAAAACGTGAGTTGCAAAATTGAAACTCAGTGACAAGTTCAAACATGGGTCTTTCTTATATGAATGTATGGTGACTTTACAATTGTGTTTTCAACCCTTCTTTTGACCTATTATGGTTTTGATGGAAACTTTTTCTGGGTTCGATTTCAATTTTTGTCATTGGTACAATTCGTTCCATATGGTTATTGGTTCACAATATGAGATGGTTGGCACATAATTTTGATGGCAATGATGATATGATTAATGCATGTCTCTATGTTTTGACAATAATTATAAACCTATTTCTCATGGTTTATATTTTCTTTGAGTTTATGGTTATGTTGTAATAACATTATTGATTGGAAATAATTGAGGCCAATAAGGAATGACTTTCTTGATGATTATATAATGATTGAATTTTTTAAAGGTTGTTATGTGGACACTACACTTCTCCTTCATGTGTTTCATTTTACGTAATTTTTTTCCTTATATTTCATATCAAATAATATCCATTTTCCACATTTCTCTCCCTTGTCCACATAAGTAGGAAAATATTTTATTCAATTTGATGGATGAAGAAGTTTTGAATAAAATGGTATGAATTGGTTGAAATATTTATTCACTAGCAATTTTCAAATGGTTCGTTTTAAGTGGTTAAGTTGAGACAATGAAAATAAATTTTGGTTGATAACATTTGGATTATTATATAGACTCATTATTCCCTTCATATATTTCATTTTACATAAACTATTCCCTTAAATCCCATTCATTTGGAATTCCTATTTTCATTTTGTCATGTTTATGTAATTAAGAGAAGTTCAAATATATGCACCAAAAAGGACATAATTTGGGATGAATGACCAACATTCTCAAAGGCAGAAGTTTGTTACAACATGTATGAATGATGTGATATGGCTTGTAAATACTCCTAGAATGGTTGGTTGCAAATATGGTTTAAAAGTGAATTTGTAATAATCTATATGCATATTAACAAAACATCGGTCTGTATATATAGATTCCATATGTGGATGTGATTGATAGATGATAATGCATTTATGTCCCTGTTTCATTTTCCCCTTCATATCACGTTTGTGTTGCATGGTTTTTTGATACTTAGAGTAAATCTAATCACGATGACAAATGGTGTTAGATGTTTTATCTTACTATATTTTACACTTGTACTAATTGGATTATGATGATATAGATAAGCTTCTTCAACAAAGGTATTAGCAGAGGAGCAAACAAAGGAAGAAGAGGCAGAAGGCCTAACACTTTTTGACAGCTTGGGGGACATAAAAATTGAGGTGCTCTATTCGCTTTGATGTTGACTCCTTTGAGTTCCAACAGTTGATTCAAACTGGGAACTTGAACCTTGGTGGTCAACATGCCTTTCCACAGACCCAAGCCCCCCCTAATGCTATCTTGCAGCCTTACCCTAGTATTTTTAATGTTTCTGAATCACCCATGCAACCTCATGTTGATTGATGGGGTAATTTATCTGCTAATCCTTCTTTCAGAGCAAATCATTGTCCCATTAACCTTGTTAGGAAATGAGGAACACTTACACACTAAACGTAGCATAAGATAGGAAGAAAGATTTAAACAATAAAGTATATGAGAGATTTTACCCTGGAAACCCAAATGGGAAAACAAACATTCCTTAAGCGTATTTGTCTCTTATTGTCTTATTCATTCATAATAAAAGGTTACATGCCTAACCTTGGTCTACACTAAAGACACAATCAACATCATACCTTCTTTCTTTACACAAGAACAACCATGTATCCAATTCATCTTACATCTGCATGACCAACAACCTCTAAAGATTGGCTATTCTATGATTATTGATTATATTTTACAACATTACAACACACTTTCTTTATAGGCTTTACAATAGGAAAAACCCTAAAGATAGTGCCCAAAAACGATTACAAATCCACGCAGATCATTGGCTACAAATCCCGCAAATCTTAGTATTTTGTTACAGTCAACTACTAAGTTGGATTAATAGTCGACTACATGTCGACCTTCATTCGGTCTTCAGTTAGTTGCCAGATGCCCACCTGTCAAACACTTGTCGGTTGAACTCTTCGACCTGTTGTTGATGTCTTCGACTTTGACTTTACTTAGTCAAACCACCTCGACTTTTGACTTGTTGTCGATATCTTTGACTTTGAATTTACCTGGTCGAACCAACTCTACCTTCGACTTGTTGTCGATATTTTCGACTTCGACTTTACTCGGTCGAAGCACCTTGACCTTCCACTTGTTGTCGATTTCTTCGACTTCAATTATCAACTGATCCACCTCCACTAGACTTTCACTGCAAAGAATATAACAATCCAACATTCTCCCACTTGTTTTTTTCTTTGCTAAAATCGAGAGATCTTTGAACTCTCATTCACAAGCCCAGGGCAACAATGCCCATTGCCTCTCTGCACCAAGAGGAATTCACAACACTCATAGACTTGGTCAAAGAGTCTTCTATGTTTTCCAACATGTCTACTTTCTCTAGCAATACCTTGTAGCTTTCCACCATGTCTCTCACGAAATGGTATTGTACATCAATGTGCTTAGTCTTAGAATGATAAGTTGGGTTATTTGCCAGGAATATTGGGCTTTGAATATCATAAATTATCTTTGTAGCTTTCTTCTCAAACCCAATTCCTGAACATAGCCTTTGTAGCCATACTGCTTCCTTACTTCCATGAGTAGCTTCCATGTATTCATGTTCCATTGTTTATAAGGCTACAACCATATGTCGCTTACTCATCTAGCTAATTGCTCCACTGAACATATTGAACACATATCCACTGGTCAACCTTCATCGATCCAGATCTCCAAGCCAGTCGACATCGACAAAACCATGAACATTTACTTCACAATCATCTCCAGATTTTCCTTGGTCCCGGGTATAGCATAATCTTTTGTGCCACACAAATACCTAAATAGTCTCTTGACAATTGTCCAATTCTCCTTCCCAGGTGTGAAATGTATCTACTCAACACTCCCACTACATCAACAATGTCTGGTAGAGTGTAAACCATCACATACATTAGACTACCAACAACAATTGCATAGGGAACACGTTCCATGTCACCTATTTCCTTCCATGTCCTTGGACATTGGTCAACAATTATCCTTGCTCCCATAGAAATCAACACCTTCACAGGTTTGTAATCTTGCATGTTGAAACGTTTCAAAATTGTTTCAATATACTTCTTCTGGTTCAACCAGAGCTTTCTAGTTGCTCGATCTCACTTGATATCCATTCCCAAGATGAAGTTCGTTGCATCGAAATCTTTCATGTCGAACTTGGAGGATAACTACTGCTTCACCTCCTTTATTGTGTTCATACTGTTTCCAATCAACAACATGTCGTCGACATAATATGCTACATATATGAAATGCCCACCTTCTTCTTTGGAATATATGCAGTGATCAACTTTGCTTCTCAACAACCCCAAACTAAGGATGTATGTGTCGAACTTTTGGTACCACATCCTTGGTGATTGGTTTAGACCATAAAGGGATATTTTTCAGTTTGCACACCAAATATTTCTTTCCCTTTACTACAAATCCTTCAGGTTATTTCATGTAGATTTCTTCTTCCAGGTCCCCATGTAGGAACATTGTCTTTACATCCATCTATTTTATGTCCAAATCAAATGTTGCAACTAGAGACATTAGTACTCTAATGGAAGTTAATTTTGCAACAGGGGAAAAAATCTCACTGAAGTCGACTCCTTCGACTTGGGAATATCCTTTTGCTACCAATCGAGCTTTGAATTTCTCGACTTGACCTACTGCGTTCATCTTCTTATTTGAATACCCATTTGATACCGACAAGCTTTCTTCCACTAGTTAATTTGACTAAGTCCCATGTCTTATTCTTGTGCAAGGATTCCATCTCTTTGACCATGGAGTCCTTCCATATTTTTCCCTCTGCTGAGTCAACTGCCTCCTCGACCGACTTGGGCTCATCGTTGGTGGTAGTTAACACAAATCTGATACGAAAGTCGGGCGAACTATACCTTTCGACTGATTTTCTTACTCATTTTGATATCCTTACAACTGGAGTCAAGTGTTCCACCTCTTCTTTTGATTCAATCGACTCATCTGAATCATCTTCTTCATTCCTCAGTTCAAAGCACACCTTCTCTGGATTATTCTCTATTTGAACCATTTCTTCAAGCTCGAACTTCCTTCCGACTTCTCTGAAGACCACATCTCAGATGTACACTATTTTCCTTGATGTAGGATCCCATAACTTATTTCCTTTGATTCCTTCTTTGTATCTAATGAAAATACACTTGAATACCTTCTTGTCCAACTTTCTCCTCTTTTCCTTGGGAACATGCACAAATGCATCACAACCAAATACTTTCAGATGTGAAACCGAAGGCTTATTACCATACCATACCTCATGTTGAGTCGTGTCGACTAGTGCCAATGAAGGAGACATATTCACTAGATATTTTGCAGTGTCGACTGCCTCCGCCCATAATTCTTGTGCAAGCCCAACACCATTGAGCATGCTCCTTGCCTTGTCCATCAATGTTTTGTTCCATCAATGTTCTGTTCATTCTCTTAACAACTCCATTTTGTTGTGGGGTATATGGTGTGGCATTTTGACGTGCTATGACGCACTACTTGCATAACTTATCAAATTCCTTTCCACATAATTCACCACTTGATCCAGGTGGATATCGGTGGCCACCCACCTTTTCCAACTGGTTCAAAACAGTTTTCTGGTAATTTTGGTAATTTACTATTTTTAGCAGTCTTTAACTTCCAGGGCCATTTTGAGGGCCTAAATGAAGGTATTTCGGGATCTATCTTCTCAATGATAGCCAAAGGCTTTGATTGAGTCCCCAAAATGAATCTCCTTGATGATACCTTTCCAACGAGCTATCATGCGCCCCAAACAAAAATTGTATGCCAAAGTTACGCCCCCGGGAAGTTGATACACCAAACTACCCAAAATAGGGTCCACAAAATTGTTGGCTTTTCATCTTTTGGGGTTAGGGTTTTGGATTTTCTTTATGATAAAAGGGCCTTTGGAGCCTCATTGTAAAATCATATTTTTGCGAATGCGAGTAGCAGACACATCTCTTCTCAGAGATAAGCTACCACCATTCTAGCAAGTCTTTCACTCTGTATTTTTACAGTCTTTGTACATTTTTGCTCATTAATAGAAAATTGTGTATTACTGTATCTATTTGTTTATGTTTGCATCTCTGATACATTTCTGTTATATTATTAAATATTTGAGATATCTCTATACATTGCTTTATTATATCTTTGCTCTCATTTCGTGCCGAAAATAATATGGATCAATGGTATTAGAGTAGGCTGCTCTGGATCATTTTTCAGTGCATGTCCCCGACGAGGTCTGAGTATAGCAAGTTGGGTCTCGAACTTGACTCTCTTGAGGACAATCGCTCTCGTACACCCAAGAAACCCTCCATGGTGGAAGAAAAGAAAAATGACGGAGCATAAGATTCTATTAATCTATTGCTTGAGCAAGATCTCACGCGACAGAGGGACGAAATGATGGAGAATTTTTCCCACATCCTTCAACGCCTGTCGATAAAAACAGGCACATTTTCATCAAGCGTCCACTTTGGAGGCACCTTGCCTTTCAAGGTACAAGTTAATTTTGATATTCCCGTATTTGAAGGTCAGATAGATGTGAATGCCCTAGACAAATGGTTAAATATGCTAGAAGGTTATTTCTCTGTTCACCATTTTTATGACAGGGAAAATATCACTTTCTCACTCCTTAAGGCTCTCCCCCATGTCAAACATTAGTGGGAAACTTACTGGGAGAAAAGTTCCACAGAGGAGTCCAGAATATATGGGGTCGATCCCACTTGGGATATTTTTGTGGCTGCAGTCAAGGAACAATATTACCCTATTGGAAACTATGAAGACCGATACATGAGATGGACCACACTGCGGCAAGAGAGGGGCCAAGCAGTGCTAGAGTTCACCAATACCTTCATACCTTGCACACCAAGCTGGCTATCAAAGACTCCGAGCGACATTTGGTTCTAAAATACCGTGGGGCTCTACACAGATACATCCAAACTGAAATGGATTTTCTGGATATCTCATCACTTGGTGCTGCGTATCGATATGATGTTAAAATCAAGCAGAAATTTAGGCACCAGAGCAAACGAGAGTTCGGATATGCAAATCTGCAACAACCAAAGTATGAGAAAGATGACCCTAACAAACAACTTCCTAAAAACCAGTCTAAGCCACAGGAAAAGAAGGGTCACGGGAAGACGAAGAAGGACATTGGAAAATGGTACGATTTTCACAAAAGCCCCTAGCACAACATCGATGAATGTCTCTCAAAACAGTTATTGGTGGTCAAGATCAAAGACAAGGAGCTGAACCCTGATTCAGAATCTGATTTTGAAAATACTGGCAAAAGACAGATCATCGACGCATACCCCATTACTATTATCGCGACCGCAACAATTCAGCCAGAAGAACCAACAGATCCTGAAGAGGGGGAGCACCTTTTTCATTCACAAATGTGGGTGAAGGGGACCCCA
>JASDQU010101265.1:109516-130260 GCA_032191745.1 Picea mariana | reverse complement strand
GATGCGGTAAAAAAATAGTATTACCCCGTTGGAAACTATGAGGACCAGTACATGAGATGGACCACACTGCGGAAAGAGAGGGGCCAAGCAGTTCTGAAGTTCACCAATACCTTATATACCTTGTGCACCAAGATGGGTATCAAAGACTCCGAACGACATTTGGTTCTAAAATACTGTGGGTTTCTACACAGATACATCCAAACTGAAATGGATTTTATGGACATCTCATCACTCGGTGTTTCTTATCGATATGTTGTTAAAATCGAGCAGAAATTTAAGCACCAAAATAAACAAGAGTTTGGGTCTGCAAATCTGCAACAACCAAAGTATGACAAAGAAGGCCCTAACAAACATTCTCCCGAAAATAAGTCCAAGCCACAGGAAAAGAAGGATCACGTGAAGACAAAGAAGGACACCGTAAAATGGTGTGATTTCCACAAAATCCTCTGAAACAACACCAATGAATGTCGCTCAAAACAGTCATTGATGGCCGAGATCAAAACAAGGAGCCAAACCCTGATTCAGAATTTGATTCTAAAAATACTGGTAAAAGACAGATCATCGGTGCAGACCCCAATGTTATTGTTGCGACCGCAGCAATTCAACTAGAAGAACCAACAGATCCTGGAGAGGGGGAGAGCCTTTTTCATTTATAGATGTGGGTGAAGGGGACCCCGCTACATTTTATTGTTGATAGAGGAAGTCAGAATAACCTCATCTCAGCAGATGTCGTCAAACATTTGGGATTGTCGACAACACCACACCTGCAGCCATACAACATCAGGTGGCTTCGCCAAGGATGAGATCTTTGTTTTAGCCAATAGTGTCAATTTTCCTACGACATATAGCCCTTCAAGGATGAGGTATTATGTGATGTTTCCCCACTGGATGTCTGTGATGTTCTCTTGGTCCAACCATATATGTGGAAGCGCCATGTTGTTTATGAGTCTCGACCCCCCGGTGTCATTGTTTCTCTGGGGGGCCATCTCTACAGAATACGAGAGGTAGTTCTGACTATTGTTCCACCAAAAAAGTGTCGCAAGGTAGTATCTCATACTACAAAATTCAGTTTCTTCACAATCTATTCAAAAGATGAATAAAAGGACCCTGCAACCACTACAGCCTTGGCCCAAGCACCTTCTATCCAACAGAAGCAGGTCAAAAATATTGTAGCAAAGTGTAAAGATTCCTTCTACACAAAATAATCTCATGTATCCAGACTAGTTAAAAAGTTCCAACGCTTCCAGCCACCTACTCATGATATCCTTCCACAAACCAAGCAGCGCGATGTCTCCAGCAAGGCAAGCAGCTCACCAAGATTCAAATTCAGCAAACTTTTTCCTCTCCCCCAGGAACTCAACACAATGGAGACCATTGTTTCATAAGGAGGGAGGATTGATCCAGGTGGATATCGGTGGCCACCCACCTTTTACAACTGGCTCAAAACAGTTTTCTGGCAATTTTGGCAATTTACTATTTTTAACAATTTTTAACTTTCGGGGCCATTTTGACAGCCTAAATGAAGGTTTTTCGGGATAGAGTTTCTCAATGATAGTCTAAGACATGATTGATCCCCTAAAATGAATCTCTTCGATGATACCTTTTCAACAAGCTATCACACGCCTAAAACGGAGATCGTATGCAAAAGTTAAGAACTCGAGAAGTTGNACAATGTTGCAAGGTATTATCTCATACTACAAAATTCAGCTTCTTCACAATCTGTTCGAAAGGTGAACAAAAAGAGACTGCAACCACTACAACCTCGGACCAAGCACCCTCTATCCAACAAAAGCAGGTCGACAAGATTGCGGCAAAGCACAAAAATTCCTTTTGCACACAGGCATATCATGTAGCCAAACTATTTAAAAAGGTCCAACCCTTCCAGCCATGGGTTTGTGACAACCTTCAACAAGCTAAGCAACACAACTTCTCCAACAAGGCAAGCAACTCATCAAGATGCATATTCAACAAACGCTTTTCCCTCTCCCCCGGGCACTCAATGCAATGGAGACCATTGCTTCCTAAGGAGGGAGGATTGATCTAGGTGGATATCAATGGACACCCACCTTTTCCAACTTGCTCAAAACAATTTTATGGTAATTTTGGTAATTTACTATTTTTAGCAGTTTTTAACTTTCGGGGCCATTTTAAGGGCCTAAATGAAGGTTTTTCGGGATCAAGCTTCTCAATCATAGTTGAAGGTTTTGATTGAGTCCCAAAAATTAATATCCTCGACGATACCTTTCCAACGAGCTATCATGCGCCCCAAACGAAGATCGTATGCCAAAGTTACGCCCCCGGGAAGTTGATACACCAAACTACCCAAAACGGGGTCCACAAAACTGTTGGCTTTTCATCTTCTGAGGTTAGGGTTTTGGATTTTCTTTATGATAAAAAGGCCTTTGTAGCCCCATTGTAAAATCATCTTCTTGCGAATGCGAGTAGCAGACACATCTCTTCTCAAAGATTAGCTGCCACCATTCTAGCGAGTCTTTCACTCTGTATTTTTACAGTCTTTGTACATTTTCTCTCATTAATAGAAAACTGTGTATTACTGTATAGATGTGTTTATGTTCGCATCTCTGATACATTTCTGTTATATTATTTAATATCATAGATATCTCTGTACATTTCTTTATTATATCTATGCTCTCATTTTGTGCCAAAAATAATCCGGATCATCACTATTTTTAGTTCTCAGCACCTTAATCTTCTTATCTGTCTGGTTTTCTATAAGATATTTAAACTTTTTGAATTTCTTGAAAACCTCTACTTTCTTCCTCAGGAAATATATCCATGTTTTCCTGAAAAAATCATCTATGAAGGAGACATAATATAGGGATCCACCAAGTGAAGGCACTGAAACATGGCCAAATACATCACTATGAACCAACTCTAGAATCCCCTTTTCCCTTCTCACTCCAGATGGGAACCTCACCTCATTTTTTTCCCCACATATCCAATGTTCACAAAAGTCAACTTCTAAATTAAATTCAAGAAAATCTTCAACCATACCTTTTTTATGCATAGCTCGAATTCCTTTTCCTCTAATACGTCCCATCCTCTCATGCCATATCATGGTCGGGTCGACTTTACGATGACTTGTCGAGTTGGTTTGAATTGACCCAGCCCGAGTCGAGTCGAGTCGACTTCAGGAATAATGATGTTGTTGCATCTAGTTGAGTTGACATTCCTAAATAACTTGTATAGGGTTCCGCTCTGAATTCCTTTCATTAAGACCATCACACCTCTAACCATCTATCACGTATCCTTCTGAAATAGAGTGTGCACCCCTACATCACTCATCTTGCTGACATATATCGAGTTTCTTGCCAAACCCAGAATGTGTAGCACACCTAGAAGGGTTATACTCCTCCCATCCTACAATATCATTCGAACTCTTCCTTGTCCGACAATTTTGGTTGTCAAGTCGTCCCCCTAGAACACATCTCCTCCTTCATATCGTTCATATTTGCAGAACCATTCTCTATGTGATGTCATATGATAGGATGCTCATGAGTTGATCAACCAAACATTTTGATTCGACTGTGTACTGGTCGACACCAGGTACACATCACCTCCCTTATCTGGAGTCGTCTTTCTCTCAGTTGACTGCTTCTCATCTGATCTTGTATTGACTTCCATTGCATTTGACTTGCAATCCATTTTTTAATGCTTAACTTTACTGCATTTCCAACATCTTCTCATAGACTGAACAAGGGATTTAGATCTACCCTTCGACTTAGAATTTCTACCGGAGAATTTGCCTTTATCTTTGTCAACCAATCGACCTCTCACCACTAATGCATCTTTGGTCGATCCTTACATGTTCTTCCTTCTCATTTTTTCTAACAATAGAGATGCAACCACGTCTTCTAGCGCTAATGTGGTTGAATTGCTCCCTATAGCCACGACTAATCTATCCCAGGAGTTTGGAAAATAACATAATAGGCTAACACATTTCTCATCCTCAGTGATTTTAATACCCACATAAGATAACTAGCTTATAATGGTATTAAACACATTTGAATGCTCAATCACTAAACTTCCCTCACTCATCCTTAGAAGATACAATTTCTTTATGAGAAACAACTTATTTACCAGGGATTTCAACTGGTACAAGCTTCCCAACTTTTCCCATAGTTTCTTGGCCGAATCTTCACCCGATACATTCAACAATACTAAATATGCAAGACAAAGTCAAATCATACTCCTTGCCCTTCTCTCGAGTTTCTCCCATTCTTACTTTAACATACCTGTCAGAATGGTACCTGGATAGACTGCTTCCCATTGTTCTCGATATACAAGGAGATCTTCAATTTTAAGCTTCCAAAGCTCAAAATTCTGGCCATTGAATTTTTCAATCTCTATTCTCGAGCTGCTCGCCATTCTTTAACACAATCTTTAAATATTTCTGTTTTACGACTCTTACTGAACCTAAGGTTTAGATCAGATCCAATATTTTTAAACCAAGATTTGACACCACATGTTAGGAAATGAGGAACACTTCCACCCTAAACCTAGTAGAAGAGAGGAAGAAATATTTAAACAAAAAAGTAAATGACAAAGAAAACACACAATACACAGAGATTTTACATGGGAAACCCAAACAGGAAAACCATCATTCCTTGAGCGTCTTACTCTCTTGTTATCTTATTCATTCATAATAAAAGGTTACACGCCTAACCTTGGTCTACATCTAAGACACAATCGACATCATACCTTTTTGCTTTACACTAGAACAACCTTGTAGCCAATTCGACTTACATCTGCTTGACCAACAACCTCTAAAGATTGACTATTCTATGATTATTGATTAGCTTTTACAACATTACAACATGTCTTCTTTATAGGATTTACAGTAGGAAAAACCCTAAAGAAAAGCGCCCCAAAACAATTATAGATCCATGCAAATCATTGGCTACAAATCCAACGAATCTTAGGATTCTGTTACAGTCGACTACCAAGTTGGATTACCAGCCGACCATCATTCAATCTTCAGTTGATTGCCATGTGTCTGCTTGTCGACCACTTGTCAATTGACTTATTCAACCCATTATCAATATCTTCGACTTCGAATTAACCCATTTAAGCTACCTCAACCTTCGACTTGCTGTCGATACCTTCGAATTCGACTTTACCTGATTGAACTACCTTGAAATTTGACTTGCTATCGATGTTTTCAACTTCGAATGTCAGTCGATCCACCTCGACTAGAATTTCACTGCAAAGATTATAAAAACCCAACAAACCTCCCTCCTCCACCTATTCGTACTACTGTCACTAAGGCATCTTTTCCTTCACTTCCAGTTGAGCCAATGTTACCTATTCATACTATTGCTACACATGAGTCTCTGCCTCCTCCTCCTTCTACTCCTCCTCCAAAGGATTATAAAACTACTCCTCATGGTTCTCAAATTGAAAAAGGAAAGCAACCTATTACTTCTACCTTCATGGACAAATCCTCTTCCTCTCCTCATTCAAAGATAAAATCAACACACAGTGGGAAGAGAAGTTTAGAGGATATGCATCCAGAGGTAGCCTAGTTGGAAGAAAATAAGTCTTAGTATGAGGACTTCATTAGGGAAAGATAATATTTTTTCAGAAATAAATTCGTTGGGCTATTTTGATTATGTTTATTATGATATTTGAATATGACACTATTTTGACACATGGAAGAACCATATTTATTTTTGAAACTTTAAAATACCATGTTATATTTATGGGAAATACAAGTAATATATGCCAAGGTGTTTTGAATGCATGCTTATGGTATGTTATATGATGCTGATTTTTATATTTGATGATCATATTATGGAGTGACAAGGAAAAACTACCTTGATTATTAAAATAAAGTATGCATTATAGAGGGGTACCCCATCTATTTAGTTATTATATTATTTATTAATTATCCTTATCATAAATTTACTTGTCCTATTTATTAACTAAAGTTATTTAACTTTAGTAACTAAATGTAGTTCAACTACTTGAGGAAATACCTTTTAGAAAATAAAAGGAAGAATAGAAGGACAAAGAAGACATGAGGAATTGGAGAGAAACACATATGATAAGGTTTGTGCTTGTTTCATACTAAGATTTCTGAATTCCATTCTTTCATTTTCTGAGTTCCTTAAAGGGATAAATCCTCTTGTTGACAACAAGATATTTCTAAAGGTGGAAAAGATGAAATGAATATGAAGCATTTATATTTGACATGCTTTAGAAGGTCATTCATTTCTCTTGGCAGTTTGTGTAGTTTTATTAAAACTTATGAAATAATTTTTAGTTCTGATTAAAATTATTTTGCAGAGTCAAGACTTGGTGGGCTTGTGACTTGGTTGATCTAGTGTATTTTAGTCTTGGTCATTTTCTTTCAGACGCCAGTTATCTTTGTATGATTGTTAAATTCCATCTTAGTCTTCTAAGTTTGATCTTGGCCCTCACCCTCGCAGGGGTTTGAAAAGAGGCATTTTGGCTGTAACTCAGAAAAGCTATCATAAATAAAAATCTTGTTTTCCTCAATTGAGACTTGTGTTACTTTGTTTCAGATTGTATCTATTCTCTATTTCATTCATTTTTATTCTGCAATCATTTACATAAAAACATTTTTACATTTTTTTAACAACAACACACAACTTGACAATAACATCATGTCTAAGGACATATTTCTTGAGGGCTGATTGATATTTTGGAAAAGGCTATAAACCCAGGGTAACATTCCCTCCTATCTCACCTTATCCTAGTGATATTAAAAAATACTTGAGTGAGGACTTACCATTCCTTACCTCAACAACTTCTTTTGAGCAATCAACTTTCTGCACCAAAGGCATGTCAGACACCTTCTTCTGTGAATGCTTTATCAAGGACGACATCCAATCTCACGTCCTAATGGCTTACCCTAAGGCTTGGCTTGAAGACACTCACAAAGCTAATGAAGCATAACATGTGGTCACTCATCAAATAAAAAATCCCTCCTTTACACTCCATTCCCACCCCACCAATCCATATCCTCATTCACATCCTCTTAAGGTCTAGAAATTAACTAGGGTGGAAATTGTTTAACCCCAACTTAAGGGTCTTTGCTACAATTGTGATGAACAATACTTTCTGGGGCACAAATGTAAGGAGAAAAATATTTTTACGGCCATTTCTGAGGATATTTATGAAGATGAAGGTGATGTTTCCCCTTGTGAATCGCCGCCCCAGGAAGATGGTACCAACGTTCCCTTTGATCAGACAGAGCTAGAACCTCTCGTCTCTCTGCATGCTCTCATTGGTATTTGAGCTTCACAAATTCTTAAATTAATTGGATATATCAAGCATTGTAAATTCATTATCCTCATCGACAGTGGCAACATGTATAACTTTATTCATTGATGAATTACTCAAGAGACCCATTGTTATATCCATGCAGTGAATAACTTTCAAATCATGATCGCTAATGGCGGTTCCATGAAATGTGGGGGTCATTGTGAAAATGTGTTCCTACAAATTAGTGATTATTATTTGAAATCCCACATGTTTACCATTGAAATGGGGGGTTGCTACATTGTTCTGGGTTCTCAATGGTTACACACTTTAGGCCCCGTCACTGCGGATTTCAAGGCCTTATATATGAGCTTCCAACATGATGGGCACCACTACAAGTTCCAAGGCATCACGACAGGTTCCCTGAGATGGTCAATTCACACCGAATGGAAAAACTCCTCAAAAAGGGTCATTCTGGCATTATTTCCCAGTTCCATGAAAATCAAGTAGTTTAGACTCCCTCCCCAACTGTTCATCCCAACATGAAACTTATCCTCTCCAAACACAACTCCATTTTTTAAACCCCCCAAGGAATCCCACTTTCTCATGCTCCCCATGATCATTCCATCCCACTTGCACCTGGTAGTCTTCCCCCCAATGTTCACCCTTATTGCCATCGATTTGCTCAAAAAAATGAGATTGAACAAATCATTCAATAATAGTTAGCTATGAATGTTATTCGCCCTAGTACAAGCCCTTATTCATCTCCAATGGTCATGGTACTAAAAAATAAGGTACTTGGTGCATGTGCTTTGATTTTTGGGCTCTTAAAAAAATTACCATTAAATATAAATTTCCCATTCCCATAATTGATAACCTTTTGGATGAACCGACTGGTGCTCAATTCTTTACCAAAATTGATATGCGTTCGAACTACCACCAAATTTGCATGAAGGAGGCTGATATTTCCAAACTAATTTTCATACTCATGAAGGCCATTATGAGTTCTTGGTCATACCCTTTGGCCTGTGTGATGCACCCTCCACTTTCCAAAGTCTCATGAATCATATCTTTTGACCCTTTCTCTGTCATTTTGTACTTGTCTTCTTTGATGATACACTCATTTATTGTAAAACTTGGCAAGCACATCTTGCCCATGTGGACTAGGTCTTACACCTACTTTCTCAATCAACTCTTTCTGAAAGGGTCCAAATGTGCCTTTGGGGCCTTTGAAGTAGAATACTCAGGCCATATTAGTTGTAAGGATGGGGTTTGAGTGGATCCCAAGAAAATCGAAGCTATGAAGGATTGGTACCACCCTAAGACTCTTAAAAGTTTGCAAGGCTTCCTTGGTTTAATGGGATACTATCGAAAGTTTGTCTAGAATTATGGAAAAATTGCAACCCTGCTTACTACCCTCCTTAAGAAAAATGATTTTAGTTGGAATGCGACCGTCGATCAATATTTTCAAGCTTTGAAAGAGGCTATCTGTAAAAATCCAATATTGGCTCTATTTGAGTTCACAAAGACTTTTGTTTTAGACTGTAAGGCCTAAGTGAAAGGCATTGGTGCAGTTCTCATGCAATAAGGAAGACCCTTGGCCTTTACTAGTAAACTATTTTCTAAACGACACTTGGAAAAATCCACATATGAAAAGGACATGTTGGCTATTTTGCATGCAGTAAATATTTGGTGTCCTTACTTTCTTGGGTAACACTTTCAAATTAAAACTGATCATCATAGCCTCAAATATCTTTTTGGAATAGAATAACAGATTTCATCCTCTGAGCAATATAAGTGGTTGACCAAAATTTTCGGTTATGATTATGAGATCATTTATAAGAAGGGAAAAGAGAACATGGTAGCCGATTCTCTTTCCTGAAAATATGAAGAAGAAGGATCCCTCTTTCCACTCTCCTTCATTGTAGCCGATTGGTTGAAGGCAGTGTTCCAAGAATGGTTCCAAGATCCCAAAAATTCTAGCTTGATCCAACAATTGCAACAAGACACTAATGCATCTCCATGATACACTTGGAAAAATGAGGAGCTCAGCTATAAAGGCCACCTGTATTTGAGCAAACAAATCACATTTAAATCCACTATTCTCTATGAACTCCATGCCTTGCCAATAAAAGAGGATTCTGGCTTTCATAAAACCTATGAACGGATCAAACATTCCTTTTTCTAGGAAGGCATGAAGCATGGCATATGTACTTTTGTGTTATAATGTGATACTTGCTAATGTAACAAGGGAGAAATAGTAAAAACTCCATGCACACTACAACCTCTCCCTATCCCACCTGCTATATGGACAAATATATCTATGAACTTCATCGTTGGATTACCCAAATTTGGAAATATATCAGTCATCATGGTTATGGTTGATTGAATTTCCAAATATGCTCATTTTTTTCCCTCCAATATCCATTTAAAGGTTCCATGGTGGCTCAAGTTTTCATGGAAAATATCTTCAAATTGCATGGAATGCCACAATCTATTGTCTATGACCATGATCCAACTTTCAAAAGTAACTTCTGGCGAGAATTATTCAGGCTCCAGAGCATCCAATTGCATCTCAACACTGCATATAATCCCCATACTTATGGTCAAACTGAAGATGTCAACAAGTTCTTGGAAACCTGTTTGAGGTGCTTCGTGTCCGAATGACAATCTCAATAGGTTTAGTGGTTACCCCTAGCTGAATGGTGGTACAAAATAACTTACCATGGTGCCACTCACATGACTCCCTTTGAGGTGGTCTATGGTCAAAACCCCCCTATGTATTATCTTGCCTACCCGGTGTTTCCAAGGTACAAGAGGTGGATAGAACCCTTATAGTTCAAGCTGACATTCTATGCACTCTCAAAGATAGTTTGGTCATGTTTTAAAATCGAATGAAGCAACAAGTTGATCAATGTCGCTCCGAACGCCATTTTGTTGAAGGGGATCAAGTGTTTCTCTATCTATAACAATACATGCAAACTTCTCTCAAAGTAGACCACTACCAAAATATTGCTCCAAATTTTTATGGCCCCTATTCAATCATCAAGTGCATGGGACTAGTGGCTTACAAATTATCCCTTCCTAGTCACTTTAAGCTCCATCTGGTTTTTCATGTCTCTTGCTTAAAAAAAGTGATTGAATTCAAGTGCCATATTCAAACTCGTCTCCCTAAATTGGATGAAGAAGCTTTCATTTGGTTGCAACCGCAAGCCATCCCAACCTACTGTGAGTGTCGTCTCCGTCAACTCATAATTCAAGAAGTCTTAATATATTGGAAGGATACACAACCCAAGGATGCCACATGGGAGCTAGCCACCATTATGCACCAATTCCTACATCTCAAGCCTTGAGGACAAGGTCGTTCTTTAAGGGTGAGGGCATGTTAGGGTCTTAACCTCCCTAACCCCTCAAGTAGATAATATGTATTGCTACGTAATAAAGGCCATCGTTAGTAAATAATGTCTATGCAGTAATGTGAACACAACTATTGTAGGAAGACATCCTAGAAGGTTCCCCCTCTAGAAAGTTCCTCCTCTAGAATGTTCTCAAGAAGATATAAGTAGTATATATAGAGGTAGAAATCATTGTAAAGGTTGTACTGTGAAATCATTTGTACTAAATATTTGCTCTATTGGAGGTTTCCCCCTCGAAGAGGCAAGTGAACATTGTTAACATTATTGCTCCTAATCATATTCCTAATACCACCTTGTTAGCTTATGTTAGTTATTGACAGTTAACGATGGTTATTGTCTATTGTACAATATGTACTTAGATTGTGAATACATGAATATGGAAATTAGTGTCTTATGCCTTTCACCACCATTTATTGATCTTCTTGGTTTTCTTAATTATTTTCTTGCCCTAATTTCTATCATGTGGTATCAGAGTGTGTAGATGATCATATGGCCCTGTTGGTTTATTAGAGCATTTTTTGATACCTACGAGCCTATGGAAGAATGATTTATCAGAGCAAAGAGTCATTCTGAGATGCAAAGGATCAGAGCAAAAGATTGTTCCTCAATCACTCAATTACCCTCTTCCTAGTATCTTCCCTACCTTAGAACTTATTCCATCATTGGAGGCCACTTATTATCATAATTCTTCACCTTCCTCCTATTTTCCTCCTCATCCAGGCCTTCTTTAAATCCTCCTCTTCCACTTGGATCTAGTTACACTTTCCTTTCTTCTCTTAGGAAGGCATTTCCATCCTTCTCATTATCATGGTAGCTCTAGCCCGCTCCTTAGCCATTTTGATGGGTCTTTTTGGGTCCCTTGACCCTTCTTCCTCTTTATCTCAAGGTATTCTCCCCTCTCCCATTTTCTCTCTCCCAACCTCTCATTCTCTCCTCTGCTTCACCTTCTCTTACCCTTGTCTTCTAGATGCTTAGGGAAACCATGTCCTTTTGTTAATTGAATGAATCCTTGCCTTAGAATGGGACCTTTGAGGGAAAAATTGGGCCTTTCATTCTAAGTATTATTTGAGAAAGAAACATTGTGCTCACCTTTCTTTTCTTGGTCACCTCACCAATGAATATTTCCATCCAGTCGTTATCTTAAGTAGGGTTTGACTTGGGGTTGGTTTTCCCTAGTTGGGACTATTCATTGCTTTCTTTCTTTTTAGTCACCTCCCTAAGATGTTGCCTTGTGTTCTTGCATTCTTTAGCCTAAAGTTGTAGGGTCACTTTCATATCTCTAAGGTCTCCTTCATCTCCCCTCTTGCCTTCCACCTTCACCAATTTTCTCTAGTGTTTTGCCTCTCTTTTTTCCTTCTTTTTGTCATTTTTCTTTCTTTTCCTCTCATGCCATCACTAGATCTGCACTAGTTCTACCACCTCATGTTTCTTTGACTTTGTTGGTGGCTCGTTATCATCATCACTTATCATTCACTCAATAGCTATGGGTTAGTGTTGTCATACTCAACGGTGCTTCTTAAGCTTCACCACCTTTTGTGCCCTCGTTAACCCCATGCTATAATTATCACTCCATGCCTTCAATCACCCTTCACCAACATTGCCATATCTTGTACTCTCCTCAGCTTTGAGTTTGACATTGTCACCTCTTGTGCCTTTGCTATCCCTACATCGATATTCTAGCCTCTCACCTCTTGTCTTTGCTAGTTTTTCCCTAACACTTTTCACTAGTGATGCACCATCATTGTTGCTTCTTTCATCTTTCCCTTATTTCCTTCACTTGATTCATGTCCTTCCCCAGGATTTGATGTCATCATCCCTCCCCACTTGAGAAAAGTCACTAAGCATATGTGTTTAGGATCACCGTGGGAGTAATATTACCATGCTCACATCTTTCATAAGCCTCAATAGGCTCCCACATCACCAAATTTTGTATTCATTTAAGTAAATGTATTGCATTTCTAACCCTTTCCTCTTTTCCTTTTTTCATTTCATTGACTTCATTTACATTTCAATTTCCCATTCTCACTTTTCACTAGTTCAATCTATATTACATAATGCCCAAGTGGGCTCTCCTCTCTCATATTGCATGCCCAAAAATGGGCCCTCAATATGCATTGCTCGAGCTTAGGTAAGGACAAGTATTGATCTTTTACCTTACTCTTTTTATCATTTCGACATCCAACATTTACTTTCATAGTAATTAGACTTATTTACACCTTATCGTTCATAACTAGTTGCTATTTAGCTTATATTGTAGTTGGATTTACTTTCATATCATTCAATAGTTTAGCTCTTTCTTTAAGTTTTGTAGTAGTTAGACTTATTTATCTCCCATCCAAACGTTCTATGCTTGACATGCATTCTTTTCTTCTTGCTCTTTCTTTTATCTATGGTTATTTGATATCATATCACCTACAATGAAGCCTTGTGGCTTTGATTTGCATCAATTATTGGGCCATGCAGGTCTCCACAAGAGCATTAGATTTTTGGCCTAACTAGAATGGATAATTCCCTTGGAATGACGGGCATTAGCTCATGCTACATTCACTAGTAGACACCTCTATTCATGTATCATTTATGTTCCATCATTGTTGCTCTTATTTCTATTTGTCTTCTATCATTTCGCTGCTTGCTTCTCTCTCCTGTAACTTGCTACTATGTCATCTCATGGATAACAACTCCCACAAGGGGGGGAATATGTAACATATGTATTTTTCACTTTATTACTCACATACATTTATGCACTAGAGGTGTTGTGGTGTGGACTACTTCTGTGTCAAGTCCATGCATGACCCACCCTATGATGACTTGGTCACCTCTCATTCTTCAATACATAGGATATTTTATGCTATACCACTACCCCTTTAATCACCTTTATTTAGTCCATATGTACCACCATTTAGGGATATCTAGTAGTTGGGTAATATTCCCCATCTTTGTCTATTGTCTTTCATTTTACCCTTGATCATTGTTTTATCTTTGTTAGACCATTTGGGAACTCAACCATTGTTTGGATTTTGTCTAGGCTCTGAGCTTCTTGTTTGGTCTAGATTGGGTTATGATGCCTCATTTCAATTCGTCAACAACCCAAATCCATTTTAAGTTACTTAATTACAGGTCCACAGGGTCAAACCTTCATTAACCCATCATGGTTTATTAACAACTAGTGAAACACGAGTTTTTGGGGTTGTATCCAACTGTAACTCATGGATTATAGAATAGAGTGTTGATTTGGACAAAAATACATGTGACAAGGAATGAAAAACCAATTATACCCTATCAAAATTGCAGTAAGTCTCTTCCATATGAAATGCTTTTCCCATTGACTAGTGTAATGTTCACTTATGCTTTAACATTGTTTATTGGCCTATTTAACCTCATGAATCTTGGACTTAATAAACTCTATATATTGAGATCAAAGTAGACAACTTGGGTATTCCGTATACAAAGTATTTAGAAACCCCTTGATAAGCCAAATAAATCAATCGTTTCTTGTTCTCTTGTTCTTATGGACTTACTTGTTGGTCATTGCCTTACTTATATTACTATTCCCCGCCCAAAATGTCCCTTTTACACTAGTCAAGAATCCATCAATATTTTATAGTTATGTCACTTTGACAAATATATGTGGTACTGGGTATTAAAATTTTGGAATATCCTTTCTCCATCTCCTTTTTTATGGAAATCTATCATTCTATGCAACTAACATTAGTAGTTTGTAGAATTTTAGTCAACATAGCAGCTTATTAAAATAAGAAATTTCTTATTAAAAGAGAATAAACATTATTATTTTTAACCAAAATTTGGTTGACTGATTATTATCATGGTTTGATATAGTGGAATTTTGTGTGAATTTGTCTTTGGAGATTCCTACCAAGATTGAAAAGATTGAGATGGATGTCACACACCTTTTCCATCACATAAAATATTGGGGAGCATCCCATTATAGAGTATTTGACTCTTTTTACCTCATTCCAACAATCTCATATTATTTTAGGAAAAGTAAGCCACATGTCATACATGAAGGTGAGGAAGTGATGCAAACACTATCACAACTAGACATGCCCCTATCCTAAGCCAACACCATGTTTCCCACTTTGGTGCTTGCAATTCATGAGGTCAAGAAGCCTTTGGAGGATAAACATGAGGATAATAATGCATGGAAATAATTATTCTCATTCCTTATTCATTGACCAGAGGTTGGGGAGGGTCGCCTAAAGATGATAACATATATACTCCTACTTCTATGTTGAACCCCTTCTACTTGAAATATTCTCTATTATGATGGCTATTAGGACTTTGATACTAACAATTGCCATGATAATATTTCAATATTTTTAGTCTTTGATATTTTTGCTTGTCGTGCTAGATGGAGTTCTTCTTTATGCTATTATATGCCACTTGTGTCTTAATACACATGGCTCATTCATATTTTCCTCCTTGAGCTAATAACAACCTACTTTAACATGGTTGACCTTTTTAATCCTTGCCCTTTGGGCTATAACAACTATAGTAATCAGTTCATATTTTTTTTTTTTTTTTAGTTGTGCACGCAAACTAATGACCTTTCATTATTTTAAGCCAATTTTTTTGGCAAATTCATACAATTTTTTCACTTTCATTTCATTTTTTAGCCTAGGTTTTAAGTTTTAGGTCTTATTTGGCCTTTTTCCAAGGAACTGCCCCACATTGTCCACCGATATCTTAGCTTAAAGCACATATTTGATTAGTAACTTTCCCCAAGTCAAGTAATGCTAGAACTAAGTCTAGCATTACTTCCTAAAATCAAATTTTTTCTTCATTCATGCATAGTCCATAGCCCACTTGCTCTTGAGTTGCCACCTACACCGTCATGTAAACACCCATGCTCTTGTCTTTATGGGGCAGGTAGAGCCCTACCTACATTTCTATCTACCTACATTCATTTCTAAGGAGAGGACACCATATCCACTCACTCTGCTCCACCCTCTGTGAATTGGTTGGCCTTCCTATGCGATAGAGAGATAGTCTTACTTTCTCCTCCTCGCTCTGATTCCCATAACACAACACGAGGGCATGCCATTAGATATGGAAATAATGGAAATTGTATAGAAATGGAATGATATTCATCATAGATATCAAATTTTACAAAAGTAGAGTGGGGAGGAAAGTGACCGTATCCTTACTCATAGCTAGATGGCGATTCTATAATTGGAACGATTATGCAACTAGAACCTTGTCCTTTTCATCGATCAAGTGAACATATTGTTTATGTAAATACTATCATAAATTAATAATATGAAAATATGATAATTACCATGATGGATAATTGATGAGGAAAATCCATCGAGCCATGGTAGGAATGAGGCTTCATCATCAATACCAACAACAACGAGAATCTCTCCCTTCAATGACTTCTATGTAAGCATGAACACCTTACCAATCATACAACCTCATGGAAGATGTATGTATCCTTATTTTGTAGGGCATTCTGCATCATGCCAAAATGTTTATGTAATGTTATATATACAATATGTCTAAATTATGCTAAATATAGGAGGATATGAATATAAGATAAAACGAGTAGGTGTTGCAAATTTCCTAAGATTTGCTCCATTTGCGGGTGGATTTTTCATGCCTATGTTGATTCTTCTTCATATTTGCCTCTATGGTCACGTGCAATCAACTTGTGAGTTTCTCCACAACTATTGCTGTAAACAACAAAATGAATATCAATTGCAAGTTTTTGAAAGGAAAATGGCGGTCTTCCAAACCTATGCATTCTTTTTCCAACAAATTTCATTTTTCTATTGTTTCCTTGTGTGTTGGGTTGTTATATTCTTTGCAGTGATCGAACAATCATCCAACTGTCTAGTCGAGGTGGATCGACTAGGTGAAGAATCGAACAATGATTAAAGTCGACTTTATGGTTAAGTCGAGGTCAAAGTGATCAACTGAGAAGTTGGAAGTTGAAGCAATCGACATGCAAGTTGAAGTTGAAGTAGTCGATAAGAGGTTGATAGGAGGTCAAGTGGAAACTAATTGAAGACTGACTAAAGTCGACTATAACAAAATCCTGAGATCCATAGGATTACAATCAATCATCTGCATGGATCTATAACTATTTTTGGGCACCATGATTTAGGGTTTTGCATGCTGTAAATCCTATAAACATGGCACGTTGTAATACTATAGAGGCTAATCTTTGATGAATATTTAGATGAAAGTTGTTGGCCATGTAGTTATTGATGTGAGTTTAATGTAAAAGGGTTGATGATTGAGCTCAGGGTTCATGCCCCACAGGGGATACATTGTAATTTTCTTGATGACTTTCCAGAAATAAAAATTGTAGCTGCAGGATTCTTGTGTTAGACTCCTTGGTGATGTTTTTCTCTGAGTAATTGTTTTCTTTCTCTGTTAATCCATTTGATGTTTTCCTTGATCCAATCATTGAAAGAAATATTACGAACAAAACTTTTTTTTTGCACTCTGTTTCTGGTCTTTTAATGGTCTGTATGTTTTCGTCTGAAGTTGAGCATAGGATTTTTTACCTGCTCCTCTGCTTGGTGGATTTTACCTTCTTTTCCTCTCCTCCACTTTCATTTAATTCAATTTTATCCAACAGTCTTTCTATCCTGCCCTGTGGTGACAATCTTTACATCTGAGATAGATCCATTTTCAGAAAGGTAGACCCCATGGCCCAATGAAAATTCGAGTTTTTGATCTCCCAAACATACCAAATCCATAAAAAAACCCATGTTTTGCATAACTAGACTAATATCTATTCAAACAAATCTATATCAAACAGAGAGATCTCTCTTTGAGTCTTGGAGGGCTAGATCCAAGACTCAAAGTGGTTTTGATGTTTCCTCTGTGACTGCCTCCACAGCCTTGGGCAAATTACAGAGTGATAATAGAATGACGACCATACTGTGAACTTTCCCTAGTAGTGCATTTCAAGTTCTAGATCTTATCACTGATGGTGGACAGTGAGCAGACAAAAGAAGGCTGAGATAATTCACTTGGTGACTCCAAACAGCTCTAGACAGTGCCAACTCAAAGATTGGACGAAGAACCGGAAGCATGACCAAGCAGCCTAGAAAGACCAGGTACTCAAGCTCAAATTGTATTCACGATATTATTGGTTTCATCTGCAATTACTTTCTCTCTTATCATGATCCCGGTCCATAGTATATTGTTGAAATTCATGATGACCATTTTCAACCTGATGAACCTCAAAGGATTAAGCCTATTCCCATAGCTCTGGTACCCACTCCTACACCTATAGGAAGCCTTGATAGACATAAGTGTCTTGCTTTATCTCCTACTCTTGCTAAAGCTCCGGATGGTTGTAAGCCTCTTGCTTCACCTCCTGTACTTGCCAAATCCTAGATAGATACAAGCCACTAGATTTGCCTCCTATCCTCCATGACCTCCCTGCAAATTACACCAATAATCTGCCCAGGTTTGATGGAGAGAATGCCAATATTACTGTTGAAAAACACATCCATAGGTTTGAATATTTTCTTGACCTTTATGAGATTGAAGCTGACGATGTATATATAAGGATGTTTTCTCTGTCTTTGTAAGGTAAAGTTAAGAACTGGTTTAAAAATCTCCCAGCTGCAAGCATTAACAATTTCCATCAGTTTGTGCAAGTTTTTCTAGATCGATGGGTGATCATGAGAAATGTCTTTCTCATCCTTGAAGAATATGACCATTTAAAAAGATAGCCAGGGGAAAAAGTACAATAGTTTTCAGTAAGGTTAATAAGGTATATCATGCAATGCCTACTGATATAAGGCCACCCCCAGGATCAACTCATTTGCATTATCCAGATTCCTTTGATCCTGAGATGGCATTCCAATTGAGAGAAAGGAACATTGAAACACTTGAAGAAATGCAGAACATTGCAGTTGAGGTGGAGGCTAACTTGTTGATCAAAAGATCATAGGTAAAGAACAAAGAAAAGGAGCAGTTGAAGTCATCAGAAGCTAAACTGGACATCTTGGCTAGCGCCATGGAAGAGATGATGCAGAAGATTATCAGGAAAGATGAGCTTATTGTCCAAAGACATCATGTTCCATTGTTTTCAGAGAAAGAAAAGGTCACAGTTGCCGAAAATTTTGCAGCTCACCCTTGGTACCATGGTTTGGATAATGATTCTTTCATGTATTCAATTCACAATACAGTCGAAGATGAAGTTCCAACTCATCTTGTTGAAGAGCCATCAACTGATATGATGTGCATGTTTGATGAATTTTCTTGCTGGCATAATCTACCCAAGTGTGATCAGTATGATGATGATCATGAGGCTGAAATAGATGTTGACTATTCAAAGCAACCAATAGCATGTCATTTCCAAGAAGAAGATCAATTACAGCTCAGATATGGCAATTAGCGTCTGCCCAACAATCATGACAGTGATGAGGAAAATGCAGAAAATTTCAGAGTAAGGGAAAAATCTTTGCCCTTATGTTTCTCATCTTTTCAATTTCTGAAAAGAAACTCTAGGCAAGTTGTAAATAGTGAAGACAAATTTTTTTCTGACGAGTCAATAGAGGATGTCATTGATGACATGGGATCTGTTTTAGACCCAAAATTACAGTCATTATTTTCCCTTGATTTTCAAAGTCCATATGGAAGTCCAGAGCTCGAAACAAGATTTGAAACAATGGAATGTAATTATGTCCCATTAGATTATAATTCATTTCAAATTTTAAAGGAGACTCTTGAATAAGTGTTGAAGGATAAATACATAAAAAGTCAGGAAATTTCATTTGAATCAATGCAACAGTCTTTTCAGTATTTTCAGGATCCAATAGTTGATCGGTTGGATGACATGTGTGGTCAAAATCATTCCTCATTCGCCAGTCATGAGCTTAAAAGCTGTTATGATATTGACATGATCAGGCAGTCAGTTACAGGGGTGTGTTCAACAGAAGCATCATTTCAGAACCCATCAGAAAAGTTGTAGCCATGTTTGGAAGTGCATGAGGATGCAAATAACATAACTACAACATCAAATCATGAAGTTGAGTTGGTTAAATTTGAATATCCAGTAATAGGTCAAGTTTATCTTGATCCAGTGGCTATTTATATGGAGAAATTGTTCATCACATGGCCACAATGAATTCCCAGTATTTCTTTTATGTGTCGTGTTTATCAAGCCCCTTGTGATGAGGATCAGGATGGAAAGTATTTCATGATGCCTATGAAAGTTCTATTTCTGATATTGTTTGAAAACATTGAAAGAGCAGAGTTGTTAGAGAAGTTGCTTGACTGGCTGCATTGGCATTATCGTATCATTTAAAACAACAAAATTGTCAGTAGTATAGGGTATGTAGGAGAACGTGAATAAGCTCAACATTTCGAGCATCTCTTTTTTAGCAGTGTTCATTTTGGTTTGGTTTCAGTGGAAAGATCAAAACAGGTACAGGTTGCAGAATAAGATTTTGGGATCAACCCAATGAATAAAGCACCGGTCTGCATGTTCAGAGTTCAGTGGTTCTTGACACCTCCTGAAAGAAGCTGCCATCCCCAGGTGGAGCCTATGTTAGGGTCCTATAATTATAGGCGATATGATGATTCAGATATCATTTGTGGGTCTCATGATGAAGTTCTTGGTTTGCTAGTCTCTCGGTTGTTTCCATTTCCCGTCCATCCATTCGCCCGGATCCTTCACCACCCTGCTACATCCTTCATCCACCGTTTCACCTCTCACTCCCTTGCCCCTTTGTCCCGTTGACTACATCTCACTCGCCACTCATCCCTGCATGAATAAACAAACTTAGGATAATAAAATTACTGGTTAGTTTAACAAGTGCTGCATGGCAGCGTAGTCCCTGCCAAAAATAAACATTTAATATATAAATAACAAAATATGAATATAAATATATAAAAAGTAAAATAAAAACATAATGTACTAATAATATTGAAAAAAAAATACATAAAGAAATTATTTACATGGATTTTTGAGAATCTTTTCTTGTGGGGACATTCAATAATTATAGAGGGGTGACAATTTTATTTTTCTTTCCTATAATTTACTTTATAAATTATTATCTTGTTTTAAATTTGTATTTATCTAAATTATGATTG